>QJOA01000167.1:0-113043 GCA_004155915.1 Monosporascus sp. CRB-9-2 | reverse complement strand
CTCCCCCCCCCCCCACCCCCCGCTTTTACAGCTTATTTTGTATGGGAAACATTGCCTTAGCTAGCTCAGGCCTCTGCTGGCTCATTTCCAATTCTTTTTTAATGTATTGTTATATTACGCTAAAGATTAACCAATTAAATTCCATATTTCCGTAACGAATTAGCGAAGTTTAAATGTTAATTTTAAAAATTAGATTTCGTTTTTGGCATTATTATTAAAATAATTTAAAATTTTAAAATTACGTAACTAAATTAAGCTTAATAAGTTTATAACTTTATATACGTATCGAATAAAAGTTAATATTTATATAGAAAGTTTTTTAATTTTTTTCGACGGTAATTATAATTAATATAACTATATTTAGTTTTAGGAAATAGGTAATCGCAAAATATTTATGGTTACGATAGTATAATTATTGGTTACGTTATTATGTACCGGATTTCCTTAATATATTTTGTATAAAAAAAGTTCGTATATTAATTTTTTCGGCCGTATAAGTTATGGTTGTTACGTCATAATTATAAAGAGGTTAGGGTTAGCCAGGTTCGGAACGCCTTTATGGTTACGATGATATAATTATCGGTTCCGTTATTATATACTGGATTTTTTTTAGTATATTTTATATAAGAAAAATCCGTATATTAATTTTTTAGGCCGTAAGGGTTATAATTATTATATTGTAATTATAAAAAGGTTAAGGTTAATTAAGTTTAAAACCTTTTTATAATTGCGATAATATAATTATCGGTTCGTTATTATATACCGGGCTTTTTTAATATACTTTATATATAAAAAAACCGTATATTAATTTTTTAAGCCGTACGGATTATAGTTATTATATTAGAACCATAAAGAAATTAAAATTAATTAGGTTCGAAACGTTTTTTAATTATAACGTAATAATTATAATTTATATTAGTAAAAAAAGATATTAAATAAATTGTTTTATATTAAATTATTTTAAAAAGATTTATTGCGAAATCTTATATATAATAATTACGTTATAGTAATTAAAAATACGTTTTAAATAAAAAGTTTGCCGATAATTAAAATTTTAACTTATTTTTTAATATTTTTGTAAATTTAAATTTAATTTAAAAATTATATATATAATTAAAAAAAATTTTAAGGTTATATATAAAATAAAAGGTTTTTTTAAATATTTTATTATTATTATATTTATAAATTTTTAAAATAAATTTTCGAAAATTTATATAAAAGTGTTAATATAGCGCCTAATATTTTGTAACGTATTATTAGGCCTTATTTTTAAGGTTCGTGATTTCTATAGGTCTTTTTATGAGTCGGTACTTAGAGCTACATGTTTTTGGAACTCGTTACGGCTGCGCCGTAGGCGCAGCTACAAGCTCAAAAATAGGGCCTGATTTTAATGAGGTAAGGGAAACAGGGTAATTTTTATCCAATTTAGATGCCCAGGCCGTACGATGCCGAGTTCCGAAATTATTTCGAAAACGCCGAAAGGCCTAATATATCTTGCTACCGTTATTACGCTTTCGAAAGATTTAATACTGCAAAGTTATTAAAACGCTACCTAGATCATAATTACAGATTTTACGTTTATTAATAACGTAATATTGAAAAAATATTAAAAATTTTACGAAATTATTTACGTTTAACGGTAAGATAAAAAAAATTTATTAATCGGTAATTTGTAAAAGTAATTTTTATTTTAAAGAATTTATTTATTTATTATTAAAATCAAAAATATTTAAAAAAAAAATTAATAATTCAATTTATACTATATTTCCTTTAAACAAGATATTATTAACAAAAAAAATTAAACGATATATATAATAAATATTATTTTTAAATATAAAAAATAATTCTAATAATTTAAAAAATTATAATAATTTAAAAAATTATAATAATTTAAAGAATTATAATAATTTTTATTATATTTAATAATATAAATAAAAACTGTATTTTTAACGTTTTTATTCAATTATTAAACCTAATTTATTTTTATTAAAACACTTTTAATACTAATAATAAAACTTTTATTATTTCGAATTATTTAATAATTCTTTTTTAATTTTTAAAAAATTTATAAATAAAAATTCAAATAGAATCTTTAGTTTTTATACCGATATATATTTAATACTATATTTAATGTATAGACCCTTTGAAATAGAACCTTATTTATTATATTATTAAAGTACTTTTTACAATTTATATATTTTTTAACTTTTGATAAAAAATATCGTCGAATCGGTTTAATTTATATTTATTTTATTTTGCTTTAATAACCTAAGTTAATTATAAATTAATAAAACCTTTTTGTTTTTATAATAATATAAATTAATATTTATAATTATATACTTTTAAATTATAAAACTTTAATTTATTTATTTCCTTTATATATATAATTATATATATAACGGAAAATAAAAAGTTTTGATATTTATTAATATTATAAGATAAAATGGATATTATTATTACCATAAATTAAGAAATAAAAAAGGTTATTTAATTTTACGGTCCGTTTTAATATAATAAAGAATTATCGGATATTTTATATTTTTATTGCTTTTATTAATGCGTTTAAATAGATTTAAAGAAAATCTAAATTATTAAGAATCGATTAAAAAATTTAATTACATAGATTCAACGTAATATTTTTAATTAACTTTACGAATATTATTTGAAATATGCCGGAAGGATTAAAAATGTTTTAAAAAAGCTAAAGCAAAAAGAGAAGTTAGTTAGTAAGGATAAATATATTAACAGTTTATTAAAAAGTTATTAGCCGGTTATTTTAAAGCGATTATTAATGATTTTTTTATGTAGTTTGAAAATTTATACATAGTAATATATGATAATATAATTATATTCATTAAAAGTTAAGTTTTAAGTAAAGTTAAATTTTTAAAATATAAAGGATATAACTAATAATAAAAAAAATTTATTTCGATATCGATTAAAGAAGAAGATCGGCTTTATTTGGCTTAATAATTAAATAATAATGATAAACAAGTCCGTCTTTACTTACCTTAGCTAGCTCAAGCCTTGCTTGCGTTTTTTAAAAGTTACTTAAGTACCGCTCCATAACGCTAAAAATCAATTAATTAAATTCTAAATCGCACTACGAAATCAGCAAAGCCTAAGTATTAATTTCAAAAAATAGGTTTCGTTTTCCGTATTTACTTTTTTAAAAAAGCGAAAATTTGAAATAACTTAATAACCTAACGTCGCCTGCAGTTATATATATATTATATAATTCCTTACATTATAACCTATTACTAATATTCTTTTAGTTTTAAGCGAAACCTTTTTGCTATTTTTATATTTTAAAAAGTTTATTAATTAAGGTTAAAATACTTTACGTTATTATCTTTCTTTTTAAAATACGATAAAATCGGATTTTCTTTAATTTTATTACGTGATTTTAAAAAGATAAGATGTATATATACGTACGTTAGCATTCTGGAAAACATAATAAGCGGATATAAGATCCGAAAACCTTATTCGTAACTAAGTCTTTTTACGACGATATTAATTGATTATACGTTTCAACTATTCGAATTTATCTTTTACTTAATATATTATAAAAGAACAAAATATAAGACAGGCTCATAATATATAAACGCTAATAAAGGTTTATAAATCTAATTAATTAAAGCCTTTTTATACGTAAATATTACGATATATTATATAATAAATTTATAACTTTTACAAAAAAAATTAAATTCTGGCGTTCGCCGTAGGATTTGTTTTTCGATATTAATATAGTTTATATTACTTTAAACGAAAATTAACGATTTATAAAAACGTGAACTGTTGATTAGTTTAAACTCTGAAATTAGGTAATTATATATCTAAAGAAAATATTTATTATATAAAGTATAGTTCAAAACGAAACGGCCCGTAATAACAACGATTTGAACGTTATTATATATCCGTTTTTTATAGTCCTAATTATTTAACGTATTTATTAAGCAAATCTTTATTATATTTAAATATATTACGGAATAAAATCGATACATTAAAAAAGTTAAATATTTACTATAATTATTATACGTTAAATAAAAATATAAACCGTTCGTTAAATAACGTTGAAATAAATTTTTTAGTTTTTTTTAATAATATAGTTTGCATTAAAATGAACCACGTTTTATGGTTAAATAAAATGAAATAATATTATATTTTTATACAATAACTTGAATATTTAAAACTATCTTCGTAATATAACGTTTTATTATAACGCCGTTATACGGAATATTATTACCACCTTTACTCGTTATTATAACTATATTTCAAAATAAAAGTTACAGTAAGTTTTATTTTATTTTAATTGATATTATAAAAAAAAAGATTTACGAAACGTTATCATGATATTTAATATCTTTTAATATTTTTTATTAATTCATAATTAATACTATCCGGATTTTTATTTCTATTCTTATTAATACGTTATATAAACGTAATAAACAAAGATTTTCCGGCCTCTTTTAATTAAAACGTATATTATATAATAAACGCTGTTTAATTTCGTAAAATATAGCTAACGAAGATAAAGGTATTATTAACGGTATTTATAACGTTTATGAAAAAAACTTTTAGGTAAGATATATATTTAAAAAAAGTAACCCGAACGGTTTTCGAGCTGCCTTTATTTTATTTATATTTATACGGATTTATTAACTTAATAATATAATCAAAATATATATAATGTGAATAACTTTAAAAATACAGCTTTAATTTTTAAATGAAATATTATAATTATATTAAAAATTATTAAAACTTTATTTTTTTAAACCTTGGATTTTTTATAGACCTAATACTTTAATATTTACGTTACTTTTCTAAAAGTTACGCGTTAAATATAAATTATTTATAAAGGAAGTATTTGGTATATACGGAATTACCGAAAATATTTCGATCGAAATTTTCTTTTTTTAAAAAACGTAGTTTACCACATTTATAAAGTATATATACTTTCGGTTAACCGTTGCCGAATTTGAAATTATCATACGCGATATAGTTTTTAAATATTTTTATTACGTTAAAAAATTAAAAAAAGGTTACGAAACTTTAATTAAAACGTATTAATAAATACGGATTGATTCGATAAAAACTTTTTATCGTTATTTGTTAATAATACGTTACTTATTAATATTAATAATTTAATGAATAATTTATAAATAGTTTATTTTTGAATTTCAAAATATAATTTTATATATTTTTTAAGCGACGTAATTGTAATTAAGCCATACGAGTTTAAATCTTTTTATTAAGTAGTTATAAAAATGGAAATATTTTTAACGCGGTTAATATTTCGTAAGGTAATAATTCTCTTAACCCTAATATAAATATAATTAATTATTAGACGATTTTATTTTTATCGAAAAAAAATTTCGAAATTATTTCCTTTTTTTAAAAAAAGTTTAAGTTTATTTATATTCTTTATATAATATGCGATATAACGACGTTAATTATATTAAGCGGTTAATATCAATATTTTTAATTTTATAATAAGGTCGATTAATATAATTTCGGTAAAAAGATATTTTATTTCGATTAAATATTACGATTTATCGAATTAAATTAAATATTAATCAATTCGATTTTGACGTTAAATTTGATTTTTATAATATTGAAAACGAAAATATTAAAATTGTTTAATTAGAAAGGTAAATATTTTAAGCTATTATTTATTAGTAAATTTTGCATTTTAAAAAATAATATATATAATATTAATATTATTCTTTTCCGGGATTTCTTTTTAGTCTAGTGCCGTATTTTTTTGCAGCGTTAATTGTACGTCCGTTATGGTTTTTTTACGAAATAGGCGTTACGTTATTCGAAATTATCGTACCGAAATTATTAAACGCGTTTATTATTTATTTCGTAATTTTTGATTTGTAAAAAATTATTTATTTCCGATTAAAAAAAAGTTAAAAATTTGAAGGTATTTTAACTGCGGGCCGTAAATTTATAAAAATTAAATTTGTCGATTTTAACGATACCGTATGTATTAATAACGATAAAGGTGGGCTTACTTAATTAAATATAATAAAAGACGAAAAATAACTTATAAATAGTTTTAATATCATCATTTAAAAAAGTTTTAATAAAAAAGTTTTTAAAAATAATTTGATTTTAAATAATCGTAATATGTTTTAGGCGGAAAAAGATTATAAGTTTATAATATTGCATGGTCAGTGCTATTAGGTATCTAGCTATGTACAAGCTGACGCCGACACGAAGTCACATAATATATATACATACACGCCTAGTAACACGACGGGACCGGAGAGCACCTTCAAAAACCGTACCCACAGGCGGGCCGGATGAAAAACCAGTAGGAGTCATAAACACGATAACAAATAATAGAAGTATACGATAATTTTGATTAGTTCCAGAGCTTTTTAGCTCGCAGCTAGCTCCCACGCCCCCAACCACTTTAATTGGCGCCGACACGATACGGAAGCCAAAGCTCCTAATGGTCCATGCAATAGGCTTGGCGCCATCCAAAGCACGTTATCCCAAGCTGGATTCGAACCAGCTGTCCTGTCGCAAGCTGAGGTTGCCCAAGCTTGCAGCAAGCGCGCGAAAAAAGGACACCCAGGCTCGCGACCACTGAGCCATTGGGACATAAGTTTATAATATAAATTATAAATAATTCGGTAAATAATTTTAATTAAAATTATTCGTTTTCGTTTATATTATTATAAAATAAATAAAATAAGAATTTATCAGATAAAAACTAACTGTTAATATAATTTTTCGTTTTTTTTAATTATTTTTACGTTTCGTTATATGTAATACGGGAATGTTATTATAATTTTAATTAATTATATATAGTTTATATATTTTATTGTATAATTATACCGTATAAAACTTTCGGATTATAATAAATTAACGTATTAGGAATATCTTGGTATTTATAATTAAATATATTACATAATTTCGGATTAATTTATATATTTTCTTTATAATTTACTTATTAACTAATATTTTTACGCACTTTTTAAAATTCTTTTGTTCGGTTTTCCGTTTTTTTGAGTATTATTATAATTTATGTATTAATAAATTTTTTTTATACTATAAGAATTTAAAACTATTTTCGTTTTAAACGTAATATTCGACTTTGAATTTTTTTTTGAAAATGTTTTTTCGGACCGTATAATAATATTTTACACTTTAGAACAACGTATAAGCATTTGTTATTACGTTTTTATACTTAATTTGCATATTTATTACCCGTATAATGTCGTAAATTATAATATTTATAAAACGCATATATAATATATATATTTGTTTACTAATCGGCTCGGTTTATAAATTTATAAATTTGTTTTATCTTATTTATATAATAATGGATTTATATATTGTTTTCGTTCAACTTTAAAAGCCGTAATTAATTAAAAGTCCGTAATTAATTTAATCATTTAATAATGTATAGGGCCGGCATAATCCGCCATAATATATATATTATTTTTTCGGCCGTTATCAGTTAGAATAATACGAACGATATTATTATTATTTAGGATTTATATAAATGCCGTATTTTTCAATAATTAACTGTTTTATTTATAATATAAACCGTTTATAATATTACTGAGTTCGAATATTGTTATTAATTACAAATTCTTCTAATTAATATGGGTTAAATCTGGCGTTAAAATGTAAAATATATATAACCTTTTAATTTTTTTATTAATTAATAACAGCTTTTAATATATAACTGGTATTAAGAATCGATTACGTATAATGTACTTTTTTTATAAAAAAAGTTTTATATTTAAAAATAATCAAATAATATTTAATTAATATTAAACTGTTTTAATTAGTGTTATGGCTGCACTAATGCCACTACGTCACCAGGGCAAAAGATAGGTGAAATGATCGCAATTGTGGCAATCATTCTGGTACGTACAGATGTATAAGAGCCATCCCGCGATACGGGTGACCAGGCCGTAACAATTAGGATAAGGCCGTAAGTTATATTATATTACGGATTATTTCGATAACGGTTTTAATTATTTTCTGGATTAGGATTTTATTATTTGTTTTTAAATTTATTTATTAAGGGTAATTTATTTATTAAACGTAAGTTGTTTATTAAAAATAGATTATTTATTGGAATTAAATTATTTATCGAGGTTAGATTATTTACTAGAGCCAGGTTATTTATTAGGTGTAAGTTATTTATTAAGGATAATACTAGCAAATCTAACTTGCTTGGACGGGATTTTAAAATTCTTCGGATTTGTTTAGGGTATACTATAGGCAAAAATTAAAAAGGCTTTTTAAAAATAATTATTAAGATTATTTATACTTTGCGGTATTATTAAATATATAAAAATAAGAATTATAATCAGGATTTTAAAAGTAAATTAAAAAGGTAATGGGTTAATAATTATGATGTTATATGTAAGTTAATTTGATGTATTATATGAATAAAATATATAAAAGTATATAAAATGATAATATGTCTTTTTCTAAGGTAAATAGTATTAGTTATTTTTTAAGTAGTTATAGCAAATTTATTTGATATATATTTAATTGAAAGAATTTTATAAATTGTACTAAGTAATCTATAATAAAAAAAACTTTCGGTAATTTATATACGGTTATTAATTTTTTTTTGATAAATTGTCGTTTTATTATATATAAAAATAACGTTAATTGAAGTTAATATAAAATTATTTATATACTTACAATCATATACTTTTAAATTCAAATTGTGATTATATTAACTTTTTAAATTATTTTATAATATATTCGTAATCCGTAAATTTCGTTAATATATTGTAAACTTTTATATATTTTATATTATTATTAATATATATTTAGAAATTATGTAATATACGAATTTTATTTTATTTTATAGGTTTTATTGCCCCAGTTTTTACTTTTCGTTTTAATTAATTAAAAATACCATCGGTAAGCTTATAATATTTTTAATTTATTTATATATAAATGTTTATTGCCTGTCATTTAAGATACGTAATTATGCAAATAGTATTACGACGGTTTGATAAAATAACATACGGTAATTACGTCTCAAAGTTATATAACGATCTTGTCATGACCAACCAAGCTTGGCCTATTAGTAAACGGTCGGAGGTTAAAAAGATTATCTCCGATACAAAACTTTAAATCACGTAATATAGATCCGAATAGATCCCCGGATCTAAGGGGATCTATTCATTTAAGAGGTATGAATCCGAAAGGATCTCCGGATCCATAAGGATCCAGTTCACTTATACGGTATGGATCCGAAAGGATAAACAGATCTAAACGGATCCTAATTAAGATATATACGTTCGTTATTTCCATACCTTAAATAGTACCAGCTTGTAATTATAATTTAATTATTCAGATCACCTACGGTTATTTGTTATTACCAAACGTAATTATTACCTTATCACTCAGATTCCCACGATACCACTGCCAACATAAACCGTACAACTAGGTTCAATAATTCGTTAAGCCCATAGCCGTTACAGATCTGGTAAAAAATTAAAGCGTATATAAAGATATAAATGCTGGTAAGCTATTACTCGATACGATTTATATTAATTATAGCGTTTAATTTTTCAAGTTAACATTAGTTATATATATCGTTTTTTTAAACTTTATATTAGTTAACTACTTATTTATAAATGCCGACAGATAAATTTTCGGTAAAGTTTTAATTTTAAAGGGCCTTAATAAACTTAAACTTATTGAAATATGTTTAAAAGCGGAGTTTATTTACCGCTATATAATTTTTAACACATATTTTATTAAAAATAATATCGGAATAATATTTAAATAATTACTCGAGAGTTTTAACTGTATATATATAACTTCCGAAACGTTAATAAGAAACGCTTTTATATATTTTAACGATTTTTAATTCGCGCTTTTACTAAATTTAAACGAAATTAGAAAATAGTATAGAATTTTATTCGTTTTATTATTATACTAAAATATAATAATAAAGTTAACGAAATAAAAAATATAAATTATTAAATGATATTTTTTTAACATCGTAAAACAGATATTTTTTATATTATAAATTTATCCGGTATTATTTTTTAAAAGCCCGCATAGATTGGGCCGTTTAACGTTTTCCGACGTTTAAAATTAAGAATAATTTCGTAATTTCAATTAAAAATATAAAATTGCAATATATTATATAATATATATTATGTAAACGGTACTTTTATAATGTTAAGCGAAAAGAAACTATGTAATTATAGGTAATTAATTACCGAATAAATATTTATGTACAAAAATTAAATATTTAAGTACCGTAACATATTCGGTATTAATAGTAAAAGTTTTAGTAGTTATTAAAATGGTCCATTTCCGTTATATAAATATAGAATCTTAAAGTAAAAGAATTTCGAAATTTAGCCATTGTTTTAGTTACGCTAAAAAAGAAAAAGTGTAATATAAAATAATAAAAATTTATATTTTTATTCCTTTTTACGTTAAAAAACTTGATTTTAAAACCCGGAGATTAAGATATTAATAAGCTTTAAAGTAAAATATTTATTCAGAAATAATGTTTTTATATTCACGAGAAAGATATCCGTTTATAACGATATAAAATTCTTAAAACCTTTTAAAAAACTGCGTTAAAATAAATAATAAAGCCCGAGAAATATTAATTAGGATTGTAAACTAATTAATTCGAGTAAACCGTAATCGGAAAGATTTCTATTTCAAGGAATAAAATTACAAAACGTAAACGTTTCGATTTTATTGATCAAACTGGGATTTTAAATATTTCAAACCGGTATTTAAAGAAAAACGGACGCCGAAATACTTTTATATATAAGGAAAAAAATGGGGTTTTTAATGCTAAAGATAAATTATTAATATTATTTATTTTCTTGTATAATAAATTTTTTACGTTAATTAATCGATTCGAATACAGGTTTTTAAAGGTGAAGAAGAATGGGAATATTTTAAAAGTTAATACGACGAATCTAATAAAAAAAAGTGAAAAAGAAAATTTAAAAGATATTAATTCGGCGTTATAAATGATTTAACGGCTGTAAGTTAAAAAGAATAATTTGTTAATAATTGCGATATATTATAATTTAAATTTAACGTAATATAAAAATTCGTTAACTTTTTTAATTTAAAGAGTTTATTATATATTTGTTAGCCAATAAAATATATTCCGATTAAAATAAATTAATATTTACGTAGTATTTAACGTATATAAAATAAGATAAAATGTTATAATAATTTCGAGGGTATTATTTAGTTATTCTTTCGCACGATAAAGTTGGTTTAATATAAAGTGCATATTCTTTCGGATTTAGAGGCGATATTGATATTCCGTAAAAGTTTGAGTAAATTGGCGCAGTATATTTATAACGTTCTGTGTTTTAATAAATTTAAAAATATAACGTTAAAAGTTACTAAAATTTATAACCTACTTTTTATTTTTTATTATATTTTACTTATTAATATAAAGTAGACATCGTTTCGAATTTTTAAATAACGTTGATATTCCGGAAGGATTTATGTAAGTTAGTGAAATATATTTATAACCTTCCGTATTTTAACGAATTTAAAGTTATATCGTTAAAAATTATAAAAGGTTATAACGTATATTTCTAATTTCTTTATATTTTTTTTTTATAACGATATAGGTAGATATACAACGTTATAAGATTTTATCAAAGTTTATTTTAAAAATTTAGAAATAATTTAATTTTTTAGCATTTTTTAAATCATTAAATTTAATTAATATTACGTATAAATTTATATTTATTGCGTTTTACGACCGCAATTTTATTTCGAAATTAACTACGCTTTTCGTTTTTCGTTTTAATTAAGATTAACAGGATTATGTTTTTTCATTTTTAATTTAATATTGTAATTCTTGTCATGGTTAAATGAATCCCGTTTATTTGTTATGTTTAATTTTTTTGGTTACGTTAAAGACCGTGATTTCGGTTCTATTTCTTTGATATATTATTTATAATATTAGGTTGCGTATTATTACGTTTTTTGTTAATGCCGACGATTCCGGCGACGATATAAAAGTAAACAAATTATAGAAATGTGGGTACGGCAATAAAGGTAGGTTTGGTAGATTAGAAAAATTAGAAAATAACGGGTTTTAGGATAACGGTATAAGTAATAAGGAAATAAAATTTTGTTGATTAAATATATTTAATACGTTACGAACGATACGTACGGTTACGTGTATCGTAATAATTAAGGTTACGATTTCGAGTTGCCAAAGTATATAAATCGTATACCTAGTTAATATTTAAATTACTAGGGTTACCGTTAAGTATTTATTTATTAGTTTAAATTGAACGGTTATATACAATATATTTTCTTCAAAACTGGTCGTAATGTATGACGGTTTTGTAACTTTTTCCGATATATTGCGAATTTATAACGCGGTAATAATTAAAAATTTATATAAATCGGTTCGAAATATAGCAGTATGATAGCGTTATTTTAAATTAAGCGAATCTTTCTGTTTACGAAAAATTGTTTATATTTTTTGTAAAATAAAAAGTACGGTTCTTTTATAACTTTAATATAATATAAATAAAAGACGACTTTTTAAAAGCTTTTAATATTCTTATGTATTAAATTCGGAAACCGCCTTAATTAATTCGATTATATTTCGAACCGCATAAGGATTTTTAATCTCGTTTAATTTGTTTGAAAATATATCGCATAAGAATTATTTCAGTTTAATAAAACTCAATATTTATTTTGTTCCGTTCTTATTTAACGGAAAACACTGTATAAAAAATAATTCGTTCGTTTGTCGTTTATATTAAATTGTTTTTTTAAATAGTCTTGTTAAATAAACCGGGTTTTAATTATCTTTTATAATTATTTCCGGATTAAAAGTTTAAGTATAAAGATGAAATTAAAAATGTATAAGGTATAATAAAGTTTAGCCGGGATAAACTTAATACGGCTTTTTTAATATAATCATTTCGTTTTTTTAAATATGTTAAAATTGTTTTACGAATATTTTGCGGTTAAATAACATATATTATTAAAGCTTTATTTTTATCCTGATCCGTAATTTAAAATTATTTTATTTTGAAAGTTTACGAATATTATTTTAATTAATCGAAAGATAAAATTAAAATTCGATAATTATTTCATTTTAAGCGAAATTATTTGCTATAAATTACGTATCACTTTTTTATTATTATTCGAATTAATACCGTCGATTTCTATCATAATCTTTATATTTTTAAAAGTAACACGGTTTTTAACCTCCTGGGTCTAGGTTTTTTTCGTAATTTTAATTTTTCTATAATAAACGATTCTGGTTTATATTTATCGAACGTTTAATATGATATGAATATTATAGTTTCTTTATAATTAATTATATTTAATCGTTTATAACCGTAAATTAGTTAACCGAATTATTATCATAAATTCTTTATCGAAAACCTTTCGAGATTTATTATTATATTATTTAACCGATATCCGGAATATTTATATTTAATTTCAAGATAACGGTAAATATTATGATACGGATAAAATTATTAAGTTATTTTAATTTATTGTATACGCAAATTTGATTTCCGGAAGGTGAATTTTCGTTATAACACTTAATTAGTTTTTTATAATTTTCGACGAATATTTTCGATTTATTAAAACATTAATTAAATAATTTCGGATATTTATAATTTTCATTTTATTATTAATTTGAATTATAGTTTTAATAATAATACGTAAATTATCCCCTTAAATTTTAAAGTTAATATTTTATAGGTCGGATATATTAAGTATTAAGAATTTTAAATACCTTTATTTTGAACGTTAATTTATATATATAGGGAGAATAGTAATATTATATGCGAGGCGATTAATATTAAAGCTCCGGATATTATTTTTTCTAATTATATTTTGGTCAACTGCCGGTTTCCCGATAGTTATTATAATTTCCGATCTCTTTTTACAACGTTATTAGTAATTATAATATCTAGAAATTAATATATATAAGGAAAACAATAAAAGTAAATTACGAGTATAAATACGTTTAATTCGAAACTTTTTTTATTTCGATAATAAATATGTTTTTTTAATAATAAATAAGTTATATTATCTTTCGATAACAAAAGTATTTCGACTAACTTAAAATTAACATTTTCATATTTGTTTAAAACCGAAAATAGGATAATTATATTATTTATTAATTACACGAGCGAATATTTTTGAAATAAACTTTTTTGTAGCCGTAAATATTAGAATAAGAATAAAATATAATATTGTTAATATAAAAGCCCGTTATTTTTCGGTTAATTTTAATACTAATACGATTTAAATAATAATTAAGTTCATTCTTAGAAAAAACATTGACATAATTAACAATTTTTTGAAATTTATTTTAATAACGAAAAAAATATTAAGTTTTCCGAAAATTAAATTATGTACCGTATTAAAATTTGTTTTGGTAAAATATAACTTTAATTATTAAATATGGTATTTAATATATAACGAATAAATCGACGGTATAAAGTTTTTATAAGGTTACCGGTTATATTTTTAGCATTAATATATAGGTTAATAACCTTTGTATCAGTAAGAAACCGGTGAAATTCTCGTATAAAAATAAACGTTTCGTTTTAAAGGTTAAGTTTTTAAAAAATTAAAATATTTATTTTAAATTATTTAATATATTTTACTTCTTTAACTAATCTAAAAAAATATTTTCGAGCTTATTATAAACGATTTTAAACTTTATATAATATTATTTTGATTTATAAAATTATAAAATCAATAGCATTAAATTAAAGCTAAATTTAAAAATATAGTTTGATAATTTTTACTAATTTATATAAACCTGCGGAAATAAAGAAGAATATTTTATATCAAGTTATTTAGCCTTATTTTTAAAGTTTTGATTTTTTATAAAAATCTTTTTTAATAAGATTTAATTAATATATTTAAGCCTTATGGGTACTTTTAAAACCGAAGTTTAGCTCCGGCTACGCCGTAAGCATACCCTTAACCTTAAAAATAAGGCCTGATTTTAATAAGGTAAGCTTTTTCCAGAAGTATTATGAAATTATATTAATTAAATTTCGGAAATTACTAACGTTTTATAAGATTTAAAAATCTTATAAATATAATAAATTTAAAACTTTAAAGCTTTTAAAAATAAAATAAAAATCGAAAAGTTTTAATATTTTATTATATTATATTACGTTAAAATAAAAGGCGTTTTAGGTTCGTATTAACGAAATGGATTTATTTATTAAAATAGTAAATTCTTATTTTAATACATTCAGCCGTAATTTATACCGTAAAGGAAATAATTACCGTAATTAAAAAAAGTTAACGCAATAAATATGAAAGTTATAACGAATATTTCGATAATTTTAAATTTAGTATTTATTAATTATACTGTTATCATAAAAATAATATATATAAATATAACTTATTTATAAATATACAAAGTATCTTGTTAATTTAATTTAAAGATAATAAATATATAGTTTTTTTTAAAACTTTAAACGATCGACTTATATTAACTATAATATAATTTTTTGAAATGTTAAAAAGCTAAGTTATTTATTAAACACTTTTACTTTTAAAAAAAAGGTTTCAAAATAAATATGTATTTTTCGAAAATCTTCTGGTTAATTTAAAAAAGATATAAAATTTCATCGACGCGATAATCTTTATCGAAACGAAAAAGAATACTTTTTTAAATTCCGGTTAGAATATAATTTAATTTAACTCTATATAGTTTCCGAAACTTTTAACGCCGATAAAACCGAATTAATAAAACGGCGATATTTATTTTAGCCGGGGAACGGAAATTAACATAATTTATTTTGCCTAAAAAGAAGGAAAGCCGTTTTATAAAAAGGTACTTTTACGGAATTAGTATAAAATAACCTTATGAAAAAAAGTCTCCGACATTGAAAAAATGTGTATTTTAAAGGTTAACCACTTTGATTAGCTGGTTATTTTTACTAACGTTAAAATAAATAAATGTGTTTATAATGACAAAAAAAAGTGCGAAAGTAGAAAAAGAAGTAAAATCGATAATAATAAATGAATGTAAAACGGATTTTCATTTTAGAATATAAAAATCGATATTTAGATTCATAATTTCAATTAAAAAGATAATATTATTTAAACTGATAATATTTTTAATTATGAGAATCTGATCGATAAATACGTTATTAAATCGTTTTAAAAAATGTCCGAAGAACTTTTAAAAAGAAGGTCGAAATTATTTAGTTCGAATTAATTAAAGCTTATTTAGATTTTGATAGGACTTTTAAGAACATTATAGTTATTAAGGTTTTAAAGACGTTTGACTATAAGAACAAAGAAACGATTGAGATAATAAAAGCCGCAGTAAAAAAATCCGAGGTTTTAAAAGCGAAAAGATTTTTTAAATTCTGATTATAAATATAAGATATAAAGTGGAAAGTTTACAAAAAGGTTAAGTTTTATTAATTTAGTAATGTAGTTCAATTAAACAATAATTCCGTTATATAAATTAATATTTAAAATAAGTTAGGGAAACGGTAAAAGTTTAATTAATAAAGTTAGTAATAGCGGAGCAAAATTTAGCATTATCGTTTTATTAGATGTTAAGTAATATAAATTAATAATGTAATAAATATAACGTGCCACACCATTAAACGGTCCAAACCAGTAAGCGGACCAATTTTGCCAACATTTCAATTACTTACCTTTAATTACCCATTTTTCAATACCAACAATATAAAACGACTTACTAAGCAAAAAAAAAATGAACTTAGCAATTTAGGCTAAAAAACGAAACCCGAAACTTAATTATGCGAAACTTAGTTTTATATATAAAGTTATTCTAACGACCTTAAAGGTTCGATATTACGGTAAATAGGCCTAAACCGATATTATCCTTCCTTTACAAAAATTGACGGCGACCGAAAAAAAATCGATTATCGATCGAATCCTTAACCTAGATACGCGAATGTTTCCTGTCCGGCTTTAACATATTAAAAATATAGCAAATTTATTGTTTATTTAATACGTTATAAAACGCGTTAAAGTTAATTAAGCGTCGAGATTTGTTAAACGATAAAGAAAATTTTAAACGCGTTTAAATCGGAAAATCGATTATTAACGGGTTTTATCCGAAAATTTAGAAACATTTCGGAAATAGTTTAAGTTTATTTAGGTTATTATCGCAAAATACGGTATCGCAAAAAAAAAATATTTATAACTTCGACGAAACTAGATTTTTAATAAAGCTTTTTATGGTAATAGGTATAGTAATTATTTATACCGAAAAACGTAAAAAACTTAGATAAACGTAATAAAGAAATAAAGAATAAATTATAATTATTTAAATTATTAATTTCCAAAGTTAAGTTATACCGTTATTTATTATTATAACGGGAAAAAATCACCTTAAGTTCTGGTACCGCGATAATTTATTACCAGTAGCCGATTAAAAAGTTGCATTAAGTAATAATAGTTAAATAATAAATAAATTAGGTTTAAAATAAATTTAACATTATAATAAACATATTCGGACGCGTACGAAAGGTTCGAAACGTTTCCTTATTTTTGACGGCTACGAAAACTATTATTCGATAAAATTCGAAAAATATTATATTAATTACGATATTATTACGTTTTATATGCCCGCGCATTTTTCGTATTGGCTTTAACTTTTTAACTTTTTTTTTTTTGAAACGCGCTTATTCGTTATATATTGAAAATTTAATATAACGTTATTATATTTATATTACCAAAAAAGATTTTTTTTGCCGGCTTTTACGATACGTTTAAAGCTATTATAACGTCCGATAATATTAAATCTGGATTTGCGAAAGTTAACCTTATTTTATTCGATCCTAATAACGTTTTTTCCAAGCTTGAAATTCCTTTAATTATACTTACGCCGATTGTTTTCCCGTTAACCTCCGCCGGTTCCATTCGTTCCCTGCCGGCAAAAACCCCTAAAAATATTTATAAAGTAATAAAGTAAAAACGTTATTTATAAAGAAAAATTAGAAATTATTAAGGCAGCTTGTTAATAAAGATCGTCGAATCGGCTAACCTTTTAACAAAAAATAACTTGTTACTTTTGTACGAAATCGCTTTTCTTCGGGAAAAAAACGCCTAATTACGCGAAACGAATTACGTTTTAAGCAAACGTCGGAGAACTAAAAATAAACGTCTTTAAAAAGCAGGAATACTTATTATATAAAAGGGATAAACTTTTCTGGCCGAAAAAGAAAAGGGTGGTAGAAAATACAGCTAATAACGGTTAAAAGCAGTCGTCGTAAAAAGGTTAAAACCAAGGAACGGATGTGTAACGTTTGCGGCAAGCCCGGACATAATGTACGTATTTATGAAGAAGCTGTAAATACGTTTAACGAAGAACAATCCGATTAGTTTGAATTAATTTAATATATTGTGGTTATATTATTTGGATTTGTTGTTACGAAATGTTAAGAAACGGTCCGCTTACTAGTTTGGACCGTTTAATGGTGTAGTACGTTATATATTTTTATAAGCTTTAATTTTTAAAGAAGAATTCCGTTTAACGATATAATTAAAGTTCTTATATAATTAACCGGCCAATTATTTATTATTTTCCTCTTCATTGTTAACGATTATTACGTTATATAGTAGTTAATATTAAAATTTAAATTTACAAGTAAATTAGAAATAACTTTTAATATAAATCTTAAAATGATAATGTAAATATTAAAGTTTAGCACGATAAAAGACCTTTTTTTAATTTTAGTTAAAAAAGTTACTTATAATATTTATATTAATAAGAAACCTAAAAAAAAGTAGTCGGTAAAATTATAAGCCATTTTATTAACGAAAGCAGGTTTATAAGTAAAAATATAAACAAATACGTTATAGGTTTTTATTATTTTTTAATTAATAATATTTATATTAAGTAAAATTTTATAATAATTTAAATGGGTATAAGTAATAAGTTGATCAGAGTCGGATCTTATCGGCAACTACGCATATGAGCCTTTTAAGCCGATATCAGTCGGAGAAATTGCGCGCTTACGAGGGCTCAGCAGTCGTCTTTAAAGTAAGGCTCTATAGAACTAAGATATTAATTTATCCTAACCGTAAAAACCATTAATTAATTATCGTGTTCGAAGATACTGAATATAATATTTATCGTACAAATTATATCGTATAATAATTTTCTATATATTTGGTTCAGCCTGGAAAACAAGCCTTGAGCTTATTCGACCTTATATAAGTAATAAGTTCAAATCTTTAAAATCTATTTTAAGTTAATTCAACGATAAAAAACTTATATATGCTTTATATAGAATTCTGTATAAAAAGTCACGAACAGAATTAATGAAAAACGGACCGTATAAATGAATATAATATAAAACCGAAACGGGAAAAGGTGGTCTTCGTTAATAATATACTATTTAACGGATTAATAGCTTCGAAAACCAGGATTAAAAAATTAAAAAATTTAAAATTTAAAAAATTAAAAAGTTCGAAAACCTTAATAAATTATTAATTAAAACGGAATAGAATTTAATAGTGCTGCTATATTATTAATTATGCTATTTCTTAAATTTATTTTTGTATATAACGTACTTAACCTTTTATGAAAAGAGTTAAAGTGATTTTTAATTAATTTAACGGTAAATTTAACCGCATTAAAAAGTCCTTGTTTAAAAAAGCGCTTTCTTATAAAAAGGTTCCCTTAATTTGGAATTAGTAAGATTATAATAAAATTAAATCGATCGTCGTATTAAATTATAGGATCCGGCGAATTTTCTATAAGGTATAGTAAATTAAGGATATAACGGTACCGGCTAGGTATGACGGCTATAGGCTTAACCAATTGTTAAACCTAATCGTACGGTTTATATTAGCAGTTGTATCGTAGGAATTTAAGTAATAAGGTGATAATCACGTCTGGTAATAACAGATAACCGTAGGTAATCTGGGTAACCAAATTATATTGCAAGCTGGTACTATCTAAGCTATGGAAATAACGAGCGTATATATCCTAATTAGGATCCGTTTAGATCCGTTTATTTTTTCGAATCCATACCGTATAAGTAAACTGGATTTTTATGAATTCGGAAATCTTTTCGAATTTATATTTTTTTTAAATATATAAATTTCTTTGGATCCGGAAATTTATTCGATCTCTGTTACGTAATTTAAAGTTTTATATTAGAAATAACTTTTTAAATTTTTAACAGTTTATAAATAAAGTAAACTTAATTAAATATAATACGATCTTCTTTGTTCCAAAACCTTGACCTTTAAAAATTAATTACTTATTACGTTCGTCCGGTAAATAATTTCCCTTTTTATATATTACTTTTTATGTTTTTATTCGTTATGCCTAACTATCTCGAAAAATAAAAATTTTGCAAACGTTTCGACCAAAATAAAAAAAAATAAAAATTTAATTTTCTTTGTTTAACGGAAAAGTTTTAAAGTTATACTTTATTTTTTATGTTTTAAAAATAAACAAATTGCATTATAATAAAAAACGCAATTTATTATAAGAATTATATTCTAAAAAACCGGAGTGGCAATAATACGAACGTACCTTTTAATTCCTTACGTAATATTACTTAAAAATCGGAACGTTTAAAACGTAAGAAAAATTCGGCTAAAAAGTAATTATTCCGATCGTAAAAAATTTTTTAAAGTAATTATTCGTTTTTAACGATTACGTTAATGACGAGAATTTTTCCGTACTAAAGGTATCGAAATAGTAAATTACGGGCTTTAGTTTTTAAATAAACTGAAGAAATAAGAAAGGTTAAAAGCCGAAACGGCCACGTAAACCGCATAAATCGTTCATATTACGGAATAATTAATTAATTTAAAACTTTAAGAAATTAATTAAGTACCGTTAAATAACGTAAATTATGATTTTAATCTTAACGGCCCCGGCGCTATTAATGAAAGTTTCTTAAAAGGCGTTAAACGTTTATAATATTTTTTACGGGTTTTTAAAAATTTTTCAAATTTAAATAATCTTTTTATTTAATTAAGTACTAAGTAAGTCCGTTTTATTTTCGTATATCCAGTATTTGTTTTATTTTGTAAACTAGTACATTTTTTATAACTTTTTCCTTTCGACTTATATTAACCTTAATTGTATCTGCTATTAACTTAAATAAGAAAATATAAAAAATTTGATAAGATTTAATTTGTAATTATTTTTTAAAATTTTTTTGATAATTCTATATGGAATAATATATTTAAAATCAAATTCTTTATAAAGTCGCTTATTTTAGATATTTTTGATAATTAAGTAAACCATTTTCCTTTTCGAAAAAGTTAATCTTTTTAACCTTTTTTAATTATAATATTTGTTTACTTAACTACGTACGAATTTAAGTATTATTTTTATTTCGGTATATAATTATTTTAATTATTTTAATATTAAAATTGCTTTAACGTTAGCTAGTTCTTCGTATAGATTTTTCTAAAATTTTGGTATAAAATTAAAATTGGTAATTATTAACTCTATTCTAAGACTTTTGTTATAACTAATATTATAAGTTAATTATATAAATGGTACCTTTTCGATCTAGTTATTTTGCTCATAATTAATTTAATATTGTAAATACGTTTTGAACGTTTAATTAATTTTTTTTATTTATCCGTTTATTTACGGTTTAAATACATTAAATAATTTATAATTTAATCCAAGTTAAGTTATCAATTTTTGTCAAAACTTTAAAATAAAACTTATGCCTTTATTTAATATAATTTCCGTTAAGAGTTTATAAGTACCTAAAATATATTTAAGAAAAATATATATAAATTATTTTATAGCGATGTCTTCGTTATAAAGTAAGAAATAAAAAACTTTCGTAAATTAATTAATACATATAAAAATATTATCGTAATATATTTTTATAATTAAATCTTTTAATATAAAAAGCTTAGTACTAAAATTAAATATAATAAAGTTTTATGGTCGTTTAGCGACTGGTAGTTGTTATAACTTTCCGTAGGGTTTATATCGTTGTATTTTTGCCCTGGCGTAAATATTGCATTATTGTATTATTTTTTGTCCGGTTAATTTTATTTTAAGAAAGTAATATATCCGTTATAAACGTTTTAAAATTTTATAGATTTTTAAGTATTTATATAATTAATATTTATATATATATTATATTAAATCCTTTTAAAGTTTCCTTATGTTACGGTTCGGGCTACCGTGACACAGCTCCAGTATATATGCAGCTGTACGCACCAGAATGACTACCACAATTGCGATCATTCCACCGATCTTTTGCCAATGCCCTTGGTGCTGTAGCGGTATAGTGCTAGCCGTAAGACTTTAGTACTTAAACTTTGTTTATTTATTATTTTTCGCGTAAGTCATTACTATATTGTAATATACGTTAATATATATTAGCTAAAATTCCTTTTATTGTTATAATTCGTCCTTATTTTAAATATTCTTCGGGTATTATATCGAAAATTATTTATTATACCTTAACCTGAATTTCTTTTTAAGTTAGGTCGTTTACTAAATACGTTTGCTCTGCTATTTTCTAATTCTTAGCAATAAATAATAATATAATTAAATTTAAAAAGATATTTTACATATCGTAATAATTTTCCGATTAATTCTTGCATTATAAAAAAGTATATAATATTGTTATAATCTATATATACCTTAATTTAATATATATTATCCTTAAAATAATATCTAAATTTTTTAAAACCAGTAATAATAAATAAAAGATTTTTATTATATATAAAATAATTTAACTTAACTTTATGTAATTTATAATAATAAAAAGTAATAAGGTAAAAATTTTCTTATTTATTTCGATATCCGATTATTATTTTAAAGGCGTAATCCGAAATATTAGTTTTCAATTTAAATAATCGTTTTAGGTCGTATATAATTAATATCAATTTATTAATTAAAGCGTTTTTACTTTGTTAAAAGATTTCGTTTTTTATTTCTTTATTTAAATTAATTTCTTTTTTTAATAAATTTTAATAATATAACTATTTTGCTCATATTCCGTATAAATCTTTAATAATAATTAACGGATCCAAGAAATGTTTATATTATTTTAAAGTTAATAAGCTGTATTTATTTTTTAACTGCTGCAAGCTTTTTAAGGTTTATCTTAATATATCTAAGAGTAATAATATGTTTTAGGTATTTTACTTTTTGCATATAAAATGTATTTTTTGGCGTTAACCAAAAAATTAACATTTTGTCCCATTTATAGGACTTTATAGATATATTTTATATATATTTCTTTTCATTTTCGAATAAATTAGAATGTTATTAAGATAACAGATAACGAAAATATCCAAATACTTTCGTAATATATAATTAATTATTCGTTAGAAAGCTGCCGGTATATTCGGAAATTTAAAAAGCATAACAAAATATTCGAAAAATTCGTATTTAATTTTAAAAGTTATCTTTTATTCCTTACTTAATTTAATTCGTATTTAAGTATATTTTTCCCTTGAATTTAAAAATATAAATTATTAAGTTCGGATAAATAATTTTTTATTTTGGTATTTAATAATAATAATGTTTTATTTTTAATAATAATATCGTTGAGTTATTTATAATCGATAACAAATTATAATTTTTTATTTTTCCTTAGTACGAATAATATTAAATATTTTATTAATAATTTGGTATATTATATATAACTTTTTTTTAACTTATTTTTAAAATAATCGCGTAATGATTTTAATTTTATTTAGTTGAGGTTATAAATAAAGTAAAAAATATTTCTTTTAATATTTTTAAAAACTATTTCGTAATCTTATTCGCTATGAGGTAATAATTTTATTTTAAGCTTTTCTTAAAATCATCGTTTATATTTATAATATTTCACTAATATTTTAATTATTTATTTTGGTCCCTTTTTAAGCTTTAATAATAAATCGTTATTTATTTGCAGAAATTATACTTTAATGTCTATAATAATAGCCCGTATTTTTTTAATATATATTTTACTTTCTGTATATTTTATCCTTTTAAATAATAAAGTTTTTCTCGTATTTTTATATTTATATTTATTAAGCTTATTAACTAAATATTAAAATCTTACGTTATTTATATTTTACGTATCGGTAAAAAGTAAAACGAAATTTACTTAACCATTTTTTTAATCGATAATTAAATTATATTACTTTAATTATAAAAATTCGAAAATTATATCGTAATTTTTTTTAAAAATAATATCGAAATTAATAATGTATCTTTTTCTTTTAGGACAAAAATTTTAAAATAATTAATTTTACGTTTAATTTATTCGCTATCGCAACTAAATATGTAACCTTCGACATTTTTAAATTTATAAAAACTTTTTTTATTTCTTTATAATTATTATAACTTATTTATAATTTTTAATATGATATAATTTCCTTATATAACTTTGTAATTTATTGTTATAATATATTTTTATTTTAATTCGTATTTATATTATAATGAAATTCTTTTCTTCTATTTTTATTACCTATAAAACCTTTTTAAAATCTTATTATGTACCTTTATTCTTTTTATTAACTTGAAGCTTTTTTATAAATTACGTTAATCTATTAAATTATTTTCGAATTTTATGATTTGTTTTAAGATTATGGATTTAATATTTGTAATTATTATTAATATTTATTTTATTAGCATAACGTAACTTTTAGAAAGGTAATTTATTTGTAAAAACCCTTTTTAATAATATATTTTAATTTTAGAATTTCGTTTCCGTAAAAAGAAAATAATTTTTTTTTCTTAAAAAATACGTCGTTTTATTAAGTTTTCGGTAAACGTTAACTTGAATTATAAATTCGTAATTATTCTTTAGCAATATTCTTTTATTATTGTTTAAAATTAGTTTCTTTTTACGTTTAATAATCGTATTAATTATAATAATAAAAAGGGTTTTTTATAAAATAACTTTTCTTTCGAGCTAATCTTTAAGTATTATTAATTAATCGACCTCGTTTTGAGTTATTATTTTTCGTAGATATCGGTATTACTTTTAATTTTTCGGATCGTCGTTTATTTAGTTATTTAAATTAAAACCATATCGTTATATTCGTATAATCCGCCGTACGATATATTCTTTATAGTTTACGTATATTCCGCATCAATATCGTCTGCAATTAAAGGCGTAAAGCCTTCCGTACCGATCGGAGTTTCCTAGGTATAAGTCTTGGTCTTACTTTCTGTATTCCTTAATCCAAACGTCAAATATTACCTAATCGTTTTTCTTCTGTTGTCGTTATAACTAAGAAAATAAATTATATTCTTTAAATTTCTTTTATCCCTTATATTTCGACAGTTGTTTTATAAGGATTAACATAATAAAAATAGCTTTCTTAACTATTATTACTTAAAATAGGTTTTTAATTTCCTTTAATTCTTATTATATTTTTAATAAAAGATTATAATTACCTTAAACGCAAATTATATTAATGGTTTTTTTATCGCTAATTTCCTTCCGGTGTTAAACTTCGAAAGCTGGAGTTTATTATTACGGCTACTTCTAGCTTTTATATTACCGTATAATATATTCTTATTTTCCGTAATTATAATAAATAACTAAACTCCTTTTAAATTAAATAATTTTTAATTTCATAAATCCTAAGTATATTCCGTGAAAAGTCGAAAATAAATCGCATTTTCTTTCTTCATTAACTTTAAAATACCCTAATTTCGCAATAAAATATTTTTATTTATTTATTATCTTTTAAAATATCGATTAACGATTTTTACGATTTCGGCGATATGCTTATTAAGGTTTATAATCCGGTTTTCCTTAATTAATTTATCCTTAACATCTTTTTTTAATCCCTTATAAAATATATCGATTATAATATCGTTTTCGCCGTTTTTATATTCGGTTTCAGGAATTAAACTTTTAAACGTTACGGTATATTTAAATATTAATCCCTTTTATTATAACTAAAAAAGTTTCTAAGTTACGTTTCGTTTTTCGTCCGGATTAATAAAATTATTTCGGAACTTATTTTCGAAATTAACATAATATTTAAAAACATTCCTAATAAATTTTTTTAATCAGATTTTATTACTTTTAAATAATTTCGCTTAATAAATTCGAATTAATTGGCGGCGTTTCCAATAAAACAAGTTATTATAACATGGATTTAATTTTAACGGGTCTTTTAATTGTAAGAATACAGCTCCCTACAGCCAGACAGGGCTAGGACAGGACCCCATAAATTCTGATAAGAACGTATGCAGCAACAGTCGCTGATACGACCCGACGAGGGGCTCGTAGCTCAGTGGAGCTAGCAAGTAGTCTGATTATATGACATTAATCTTAAAAACCGAAAGTATATCTTAACCTAAATAAGGAATATTTAAATGGTTTTTTTTATCGTAAGGTTCGGGCTTTTTAATTTTAATTTTGGCGGTTATTATAATTAATGTTTCGGTTTTATATTAATTTTTAAATTATTTAACTTTATTCTTAAATCGGATAACTTTTACTTAAAATTATTAAATAACGTTATCCGCGATACTTATCGATATATTAATAATATTAAATATTATTTAAATTTTAACGGTATTATTAAATAAAAGTTTATAACGTATAACGGTTATAAATTAACTAATTATTAAACCTAATTATACGCTTTATATTAACAATAATATCGTAAAAATTTAAATAATAAAATAATAAATACGTTTGGTAATAATAAATAATCGTAAATAATTTAAATAACTAAATTATATTATAAACTGGTATTATTTAAGTTATAAAAATAACGGACGTATATATCCTAATTAAGCTCATGTCGGCAGTTGTGGTGATTTGTTGAAAGGGCTTTGAAGGAACCAAAGAGCTTTGATATGTAGCCCTAGGATTGCAAGGACAAAGGAGCTGAAGCCTATATGTGGCTGTTCCTCCACCCCCCAGTGTAGGACAAAAATCAAGCAACCAAGTTCCCCTCCCAGTCTGAAGAATTGCAACACATTTGCCCACAGATCAGTTTAAATCCGTTTATCCTTTCGGATCCATACCGTATAAGTAAACTGGATCCCTATAAATCCGGAAATCTTTTCGGATTTATACCTGTTAAATGTATAAATCCCTTTAGATCCGGGGACTTACTTGGATCCATATTACGTAATCCAAAATCTTGTATCGGAAACAATCTTCTTAATCTCCGACCGTCTGCTAATAAGCCAAGGTTGGTTGGTTATAACACTAGGCTTAAAAATAAGTTAATTGATATATTATTAGTACGTATCCAGCACACAATATTCGAATAATTTCATATCGTATATAAAAATATTTAACTTTTTATTTTAAAAAAAGATAAAAACGTTCGCTTATTTAGGTTCCATTCCGTTTAGTATTTATATTTTACAAGATCGAATAAGTTTAAGGCTTATTTTCCTATCTAAGCCAAATATAAAGAAATTAAATTATATATTAAAAAACAAATTTTTTTCGACCGGCGTGAATTTCCGCAAATTAAAAGTAATATCGGTTCGGGCGTATTTATTAATAAAACGGTATACTAAGGTAGAAAGTAAAAGAAAGTAAAACTTTATAAATAAAAACCAAGCTTTTAATAATTAAGTTTCGAAGTTTCTTTTTTAATCTAAATAATTAAATTTATTATTGCTTTTTATAAGATCTTTTTTAATATTAATACTAAGAAATAGACGATGAAAAATAACAAGTTAAAATGGTTAAAAAAGTGTTACGTTCGCTTATATATTGCGTTTGCTTATATAAAACGTTCTAATTATATCTTTTTTAAAAAAACTTTATTATATAAAATTAAGTGCTACTAAATATTTACCTTTATACAAGCTAACGCCGATGCGTACTTATATACTATATATATATACGTTTAAATAATACGACGTAACCGAGAAGCTGTTGTGACCTAAGGACTCGGCCCATTGCCAGACGGCCGGAGGATGTGTGGACATCTCCGATAAAGGGTTTTAGCTTACGTAACCAGCTCGATAGGTTTAATGGAGAAAATAAGGCTTTGCGCTTCGAGCCAGTCGAACAGGGGAAATGGCTTGATGGGCTTAACGGGCTTAACAAGTCTTGATTATTATAAATAAATCGAGCTAGGTCGAATATTTCGAGCTAAAATAAATATATATACGTTTATTATTTCCATAACTTAAATAATACCAGTTTGTAATAATAATTAATTACCTAGATTATTTACGGTTATTTATTATTTTAAACGTAATTATTTTTTTGTTATTTAAATTTTTACGATATTATTATTAACATAAACCGTATAATTAGGTTTAATAATTAGTTAAATTTACACCATTTATATATTATAAGTTTTTATTTAATAATACCGTTAGATTTTAAATAATACTTGATATTATAATTATATCGACCAATATTACGGATAACGTTATTTAGCAATTTTAGGCAAAAATTACTTAATTTAAAAATAAAATTAAATAACTTTAAAATTAACTTAAAGCCAAAATATTAATTATAACGATTAAAAAAATTAGAGTTAAAAAGTTCGAATTTTACGATAAAAAAAAGTTTAAATATTTTTTACCTCGGCCAAAACGTACTTTCGATTCCTAAGGTTAGAAGATTTGCTACATTAAATTTTTGCTATAGCAGTTTATCTTATTAAAAATGCCGTAAATTAATTCGAACCCGTTATACGAAATTATTTAGAAATTAAAAAATCCGATGAAAAAAAAATTATTAAAAAAGTTTTTAAATATTATATTAATGTCGAAAATAAATTCCAAATTTTTTTTATTAATCCGGATAAAAAACAAAACGTAACTTAAAATCTTTTTGAATTCCGGTAAAAAAAAACAGTATTTAAACATATTATGATATTTAAAGATTCAACTGTTATAACAGGATATAAAAATAATAAAAATAATATTATAATTAATACAATTTATATGAAATTAAAAAAAGATATTAAAAACGAATTGATTTAGAAAAGCCGGATTATAAACCTAAAAAAATACATCGCCGAGGCCGTATAAATTAATAATCGATACTTTAAAAAAGGATAAAAAAAAAGAATATTTTATGCCGAAATTAAGTTACTTTAAAATTAATTAAGGAAAAAAAGGTAACTTATTTTTAATTTTTTACGGCATACATTTAAAATATATAAAATTAAAAATTATTTAGTCTAAAAAAGGCATACATATTTGTTATAATTATAAAGATTAAGGATATATTATACGATAATATAAAAGCTAAAAATAATTAGGATAATAAATTCTAGTTTCCTAAGGCCAATACCGGAAGAAAATTAATCACAAAAAGATAATTAATATAATTTGCGTTCGATATATTTATAGCTTTTTATCAGAAATACGATAAGGATTAAAGGAAGTTAAAAAGGTATTTTAAATAGTAATTAAAAAGGATATTTTTACCAAATTTATCCTTATTAAATGGTTTTAAAAGTATAAAAAACAGAAAGAATTTAAAAAATATAATTTATTTTCTTAGTTATAACGACGATAAAAAAAGATTAGGTAATATATAACGTTTAAATTAAAAGGTACCGCAAGTAAAACAAAAACTTATATCCAAAAAAACCCGATCGGTACGGAAAGCTTTACGCCGTTAATTATAAACCATATTAATGTAAAATAAACAAAAACTGTAAAAATTATATCGTATGATAGAATATGCAAATATAATAATAAGGTTTTAATTTTAATAATTAAATAAATAACGATTCGAAAAGTTAAAAATGGTAGCGATACCTGCGAAAAATAACGACCCAGGACAAAATTAACTAACTAGCAGCATTTAAAAGTTGGCTAAAAAAAATTTACTTTATAAAGGACCTTTTTTGTTATTATAATTAATACGATTACTAAACGTAAAAGGAATTAATTTAAAAGATAAAAAGAAATATTGCTAAAAAATAATTACGGATTTATATTTAAAATTAACGTTTACTGAAAACCTAATAAAACGATACGCCTTTTAGAAAAAAATTTAGATATTTGTTTTTTCCGGAAACGAAACTTTAAAATTAAAATATATTATTAAAATTTTTTTTTAAAAGTAAATTATTTATTTAAAGGTTACGGTATAACGATAAGATAAATACTTATAACAGCTGCAGAAATTAAACGAATAACTTTTAAAACGAATTATTAAGCTTAAAAATAACTCAAAAAATTAACCTTACCTGTAAAGAGCCTTAAGTTGGCAAAAAGAATAAAAGTAAATAATAATATTTTAAAAACGTTTTAAATACAATAAAAACGGCTGGAAAAGAATTTATTATAATATAAATACGAATTTAAAAAAAATGATATATTATAATAATGGATTACGAAATTATATAAAAAAATAATATCGCTCCGGAAGTAATAAATAAGTTATAATTATTATAGCAAAATAAAAAAGGTTTTTATAAAGTTAAAAATGCCGAAAATTAAATATTTAATTACGATAACAGATAAATTAAAGATGAAATTAATTACTTTAAAACTTTCGTTAAAAAAATAAATTATTAATTGTGATTTTATTTTAATAAAGGCTTATAACGTAATTTTCGGATTATTATAATTAAAATAATATAATCTAGGTATTAATTAAAGGATTAATGAAGTAAATTCCGTTTTATTGTTTATTAATACGTAAAATAACGTAAGATTTTAATATTCGATTAATAGAATTAACGAATATAGGTATAAAGATATAATAAAAACCTTATTACCTAAAAAGACAAAATATAAATCAAATAAAGGGCATATAAAAAAATACGGCGTATTATTATAAACCTTACAATACGATTTTGAGAAATAAATAACGATTTATTATGAAAGGTTAAAAACTACTAAAATAAATAGTTAAAATATTATCCAAATATTATAAATATAAGTAATTATTTTAAAAAGAAAGTTTAAAATAAAATTATAACCTTAAAATAAATAAAATTACGAAATAAATTTCAAAGATAACAAAATAATAATTTTTTACCGTATTTATAACCTAAATTAAATAAAATTAAAAGTATTACGTAATTATTTTGAAAATGAGTTAAGAAAAAGTTATATATAACGTTTTAAGTTATTAGTAAAATATTTAATATTTTTCGTATTAAGAAAAAATGAAAAATTGTAATTCGTTATTAATTATAAATAATTTAACGATATTATTATTATAAATAAAACCTTATTATTATTAACTACCGAAATAAAGGATCGTTTAGACGAAATTTAATAATTTATATTTTTAGACTTAAGGAAAGAATATAATTAAATACGAATTAAGTTAAATAACGAATAAAAATAATTTTTAAAATTAAGTACGAATTTTTTAAATAGTTTATTATATTTTTTAAACTTATTAATATACCGGCAATTTTTTAATAAATAATTAATTATGTATTACGACAATATTTGGACATTTTTGTTATATATTACCTTAATAATATTCTAATTTATTCGAAAGTTAAAAAAGATATATAAAATATATTTATAAAGTTTTATAAGCGTTATAAAATGCCAATTTTTTTGTTAATACCGAAAAAAGAACCTTTTATATATAAAAAATAAAATACTTAAAATAAATTATTAGCCTAAAATATATTAAAATAAACTTTAAAAAGTTTATGATAAATAAAAAATAAATATTATTTAATAATATTAAAAAAATATAAATATTCTTTGAATTTGTTAATTATTATAAAGGATTTATACGTAACTTTAGCAGAATAATTATGCTATTAATAAAGTTTACCAAAAAGGAAAAATAATTTAAATAAATATTAAAAAAATGAAAACTTTTTAACAAATTAAAGATAGCTTAATTAATAAACCAATATTAATTATATACGACTTAAAGACACTAATTAAGTTAAAAACCAACGTTTCGGATTAGGTTTTAAAAATAATAATTGGTTATTAAAACGATTCAGAAAACCTTTATCCTATGACCTTTTACTTTTAAAAATTATATAAAGCCGAATTAAATTACCTTGTATACGATAAGGAATTCTTAATTATCGTTAACGTTTTTAAAAAACTTAAATATTATTTTAAAAACCATATATATTAAATCGAAATATATACGGATTATAAAAACATTTTATATTTTTTTATAATACGAAAACTAGTCGGATAATAATTCCGTTATATAAAATACCTTTTTAAATTCGATTAAGTTATTATTTATCGCAAAAATTTAGAAAATAGCAGAATCAACGTACTTAATAAACGGCCTAACTTAAAGAAACTTAAGATCAAAATATAAGAAATAATTTTCGATATAATACCCGAAAAATATTTGCAATAACGACAAATTATTACGATAAAAAACTTTTTAACGAATATATACCAACGTATATAATAATATAATAATAACTTACTTAAAAAATAACAAACAAATAAAATTTAGGTACAGAAAAAAACCTTAAAAAAACTTAATACGAAATATATATAAATATTAATTATATAAATACTCAAAGATTTATAAATTTTAAAACATTTATAATGCATATATTATTTTCTTAAAATAAAGTTAACCTTATAAAAAGTAATATAATAATATAACATTTACGCCAAATTAAAGATATAACGATATAAGCCTTACGAAAAGCTATAACTATTATTAATTACTAAGCAATTATAAATTTTTATTATTACATTTCTTATATTAAAAAGGTTAGTTATAAAAATATATTACGATAATATTTTCTTAAATGTTGATTAGTTTAAATTTTTTTTTTCTTACATTAGAACGAAAATACCGCTATAAAATAACTTATATATATTTTTCTTAAATATATTAGAAATATTTACGAACTTTTTACGGCAATTATATTAAATAAAAACATAGTCTTTATATTAAAATTTTGACAAGGATTAATAACTTAATTTAAATTAAATGATAAATTATTTAACGTATTTAAACCGTAAATAAACGAATAAACGAAAAGAATTAATGAAACGTTAAAAACCTACTTACGATATTATATTAATTTTAAACAAAATAATTAGATTAAAAGAGTATTAATTGTATAATTAACTTATAATATTAATTATTATAAAAGTATTAAAACGATATTAGCAATTATGAATTTTAATTTTATATTAAAAGTTTATAAGAATTTATACAAAAAACTAATTAAGGTTAAAGTAATTTTAATATTAAAACAATTAAAGTAATTATATACCGAAATAAAAACAAAATTTAATTTCGTACGGAATTAAATAAGTAAATATTAGAATTTAAAAGATTTAAAATTTTTTTTATTTCTTTTAGAAGGGAAAATAATTTATTTAATTACCAACAATATCCAGATTAAAAAAATGTAATAAAAGGTTTAATTTTAAATATATTAATCCATATAAAATTACCAGAAAGACTTTTAAAAAATAATTATAAATTAAAGTTATTACCGAAAGTTAAACTTTATGTAATTTTTATATTTCTTTATTTAAGTTAGTAATAAATACGATTAAAATTAATATAAAACGAAAAAAAAAAGGTATAAAAAACGTTTTAAATTACGAAATAACGAAAATATTAAATATATAGAAAGAAAACGGATTTATTTAATATTTAATTAAATGAAAGAATTATTTAAATTCCTAAAATATTTAAGAATTTATAAAAGATTTTACGAACGTTTAACGCCTTTTAAAATTTTTTTTACTAATAAAGTTAAAACCGCCAAAGTTAAAATTCTAGTTTACGTTACTTAACGGTACTTAATCCGTTCCTTTAATCTTAAATTAATTAATAAAAAAATGGCTTACGCGGATATAATTACCTCGGTTTTTAATTATTTTTGTTTCCGTTTTAAACATTTAAATTTTTTTCTCTTTTCCGTACTTTAAAATCCTTAACGTAATATTTTCATTTTATGACGTCGCAATAACTTTTTTTAATTCCGTAACCGGGCCAGATAACTAAATAACTCCTTTGCGGTAAAATATTTTTAAAGTTTTAATAGGTTTTATTTATTTATTAACTTTTGATATTTGATTCGAAAATAGCAAAAAACTTATAAGCATTAATATATTTAATATAATAAAAATATTTTCCAGAATTAAAATAAATTTTATAAATTTTGTTTTCAAATTTGTAAAAAGAAATAAAAAAATTTAAAAGATATATTAAAATTAAAACGGTTAATTTGTTGCGACAAAATTAAAACGTTAATACGTTTATATTAAAATCGTTACATTTTAATGCGATTAAATATAATAATCAAATTATAAGATAAAATAATAAAAAAGGGAAAGTTATTTATTAAACGATATAATAAATAAATTGATTTTTAAGAACAAAAATCCTAAAAAAAAGAAAGTCGTATTATAATTTATGAACTTAACTTATTACCAAACGGTCGAAAAATATATGGATATTTCCGATAAAGGGTTTTAATTTACGTATCTGGCTTAATAAATTTAGTGGAAAAAATGGGGCTAGGCGCTTCGAACTAATCGAACAAAGAAAATGGCTCGACGGGCCTGACGGGCTTAACAAGATTTGACTACTATAAATAAATCGAGCCAGTTCGAATATTTCGAACCAAGACAAATATATATACGCTTATTATTTTCATAATTTAAATAGTACCAGTTTGTAATAATAATTGGTTACCTAGATTACCTACGGTTATCGGTTATTACTAAACGTGATTATGTTTTTATTACTTAAATTTCCACGATATCACTACTAATATAAACCGTACGATTAGGTTTAATGGTTGGTTAAGCTCATAGCCGTCACAGAAGCACTTTAAAAAAACCGTACCTATAAACGGACCGGATACAAAAACTCAATTAGGATGGTCGAAACACGATGACAAACAAATAGAAAGTACACGATAAATTTGATTAAGTTCTAGAGATTACCCTGCAGCTAGCTTCAACGCCCCCAACCACTTTAATTAGCGCCGATACGACAAGAGCCAAAGCTTGAATTGGTCCGTACAGTGGGCTTGGCGCAGCCCAAAGCACGTTGTCATAAGCTGGATTCGAACCGGCTGTGTTTCGCATACTGCAGGTTGCCCAGGCTTCCAGCAATTAAAGTACGACACCAGGCTTACGACCACTGAGTCACTGTGTTACGGCCTGGTCCTCCGTAGCAGACATTCTCTAATATGTACTGTCCTGGAGTACATATATAGCTGTAAGCTTACCTTACTAAAATCAGGCCCTATTTTTGAGGTTGTGGCTACGCCTACGGCGCAGCCGTGGTTAGGGCTTTTTTGGAAGCCTGTAGCTTGAAGTACCGTCCTATAAAAAGACCTATAAAAATTACGAACTTTAAAAATAGGGCCTGATAGTACGGTATAAAATATTGAGCGCCATATCGGCACTGTTATATAAATTTTCGAAAATCTATCTTAGAAACTTGCAGATATAATAACGATAAAAATATTTAAATAAATAAAATAAAAACTTATTATATATAAATTTAAAAAAGCTCTTTAATTATAAATTTAACTTTTCGATCGGAGTTAAGTTAATATAGATATTAAAAAATAAGTTAAAATTATAGTTATTAGCAAACTTTCTATTCGGAACGCCTTTTTAATTACGATAACGCAATTATTATATATAACATTTTGTTATAGACCTTTTAAAGGTAACTTAATATAGGAAAAGTTTGTTTAGTTATTTTTTAACCGTACGGATTATAGTTATTACGTCGTAATTAAAAAGTCGTTTTAAACTTAATTAACCCTAACATTTTTATACCTACGACGTAATAATTATAACTCGTATAGCCGAAGAAATTAATATGCGGACTTTTCCTATATAATATATATTAAGGAAACCCGATATATAATAACGGAATTAATAGTTATATTATCGCAATTATAAAAGCGTTTCGGACTTAGCCAACTTTAACCTTTTTATAGTTGTAACGTAATAACTATAACCTGTACGGCCGAAAAAGTTAATATACGAACTTTTCTTATACAGAATATATTAAGGAAGCCCGGTGCATAATAACGCGACCGATCGTTATGCTGTTGTAGCTATAAGGACTTTGCGGTCGCCTATTTCCTAGATCTAAACTTGGCTATATTGGGTGCAATTGCCGTCGAAGAAATTGGAAAGAATTCCAATATGCATATTAGCTTTTATTCGACGCGTTTATAAGTTATATACTCGTCGGGCTTAATTTAATAGCGTAATTTTAAATCTTTAAATTTCTAAAAAATATAAATTAAACGGAAAGTTAATAATTTTGATAATGATGCCGAAAACGAAACATATTTTCTAAAACCAACATTTAGGCCTCGCTGGCTCGTTACGGTGATATAGGATTTAATTGGTTAATCTTTAGCGTCCTACAACAGTACATTGAAAAAAATTTGGAAAACGAGCCAGCAGAGGCCTGAGCTAGCTGAGGCAACTGTAAGCATCAGAATGATCACCACAATTGCGATCATTCTACCGATCTTTTGCCCTGGTGGCGTAATGGCATTGGTGCAGCCATAACATATTGGGACAAAGATTTTATTATTTTATAGTTAATTTTTATTACTATTTTATTTAAAAATATTTATATAAATTTCGAAAAATTTATATAGCACCAAATATAACAAGCCGACGGTTTTGTAATTAGTGATCAGGTCTTATTTTAAGATTTTAATATCTTTATTACGCGTTTCTCAAAAGTGTTTAATCGATATATTAAACCCTTAAAGATACTTTTTAATCGAAAAGCTCTAGCCACGGCTGCGCCGCAGGCGCAGCCACAACCTCAAAAATCGGGCCTGATCCCGATAAGACAAGCAGTTAGCCAAATACAACAACGCAACTGTTGTCCCTATATCTGACACTACGTATCCCCTACCCAGCTGACAACTTCCGTTACCCGGGTCTAAGTTGCACTCCCTGCCACGGCCCTAATTATGAAAGCGCGGGCTTTCGGACTAAATTCCTCGGTAGGCCGACAATCGGCGACAAAAACGGAAGCAGCCTCATCCAAATCAATTTTATGGGTGTGAAGTTGTTGGATTATGAAATAATAAAGAGTGAAGATAGATGTTGCCTCACTAAAATCAGGCCCTATTTTTGAGGTTGGAGCTGCGCCTACGGCGCAGCCGTGGCTAAAACCTTCGGCTTTAGAAGTTTAAAAATAGAGCTTGATGGTGCGGTATAAAATATTGGCTCGATAATAGCACTTTCCATATATATTTCCAAAAATTTATTATAAAAACTTGCAAATATAATGAAATGGAGCAGGGTGTAGGGTCGGACACATGATCTGGCTAATCGGTTAGTTAGCACCCCTATGTATTCCTAGCGGTTCTTTTCGCTGGGCTCAACCCCGAGAACATCACCATTTATTATTCATAGTTTTGCTTTTATACTAGTTTTAATACCAGAATACAGTTTGCGTTACCTTTATTATCTTTTAAACCCTAGGCTTATTCGTAATACGCTTTTCGATTACATATTAATTAAGATTAAATTTTCCCGTCCTAATTTATTTGGCTGCCAAAGAAAGGAAATTGGTTTTAGTTAATTACCGAAGTAACTTTCGATCTTCGATTATAAGATAAAAAGGATAAAGTCTTGATTAAAAACGCGATTACGATTACGATTACGATTATGCAAACTTGATAACGATTTACGGTAAACGATTAATAATTACGATAACGACGTAACCTTTTTCCGATTAATAAAAAAGTTGTTGAATTATTTAAGTACCATATCTTATATAAAGATATAGCTTTATTCGAAAAACGGCAAAGGAATATAAATACGGACGGCAACCGGTATTAAAACCTAACTTAATTATTTAAATTTTAAACTAATTATACAATTTAAAATATTATACGTATTAATAAAAAAATTACGTAATAAAATAAATTATAAAATTTAATTAATAAAGGTTAAAAAATTTAAAATTACGTCGTTAATAACGTAATTATTAAAATTTGGATTAATTAAAACAAATATAATAATAATAAAATTAATAATATAAATAAAATAACGAATACGAACAAAAAAAGAAATAAGGTTAAAAAGTTATTTATTTTATATACGAAAAAAAAGTACTGACAAAAGAATAACGCCCCTTAATACGATATAAAAATTAAAGAAAAACGTTACGCGATACATTCTGGACCTTCTTGGCATTAATCGGGCAGTATTTTATCTAATTATTATTAAGTAATATTATTTAGGATTTACTTTTTTTATTAAGCTTAAATATTATAACGTTTAAATTAATAATAAAAATTTTAATTAATAAGTTAAAAAAATACGGTTAAATAATTAACGCCGTAATATTAATTAAAATAAAATTATTGAAATAATTAATAAAAAAAAATTTATTTACCTTTTAAATCCGATAAAAATATATATCCAATATAATTATTACCGATAATAATTTATCTTTTTTTTTAAATATATCCGCGTTAAAATAATATTTTATAATTTAAATCATTTAAAATAAATTTTAAAGTTTTTTTTAAAAATTTATCGAAATTTTTTAAAATTATTATTTAAACTTAATTATAATACAAATTACTTTTAATACTAAACTTTCTTAATTTTACGAAAAATTAAACCCTTATTTTAATTATAACCGTTTAATACGAATTAACAAAAAACCTTTATAATAATAAACTTAAAAAAGTTAAATTCGGGAATAATAATAATCCGATTAAATCCTTAAAGTTTATTAAAAACTTAAATATATAAGTAACCCTTAAAATTATTATTAAAATATTAAAAAAACGAAAAATTTTATAAAAGTATATATTTTTAAAGTTATTTATAAGGCTTATAGTATTTATACCGGATATTATACCTTTCGAATAAACCGATTAACCCGAATATAATTTCCTTACGTTTATTATAAATAAGCTTTCGTTTTTTATAATTTTTCCAAATCCGTTAATTTACCTAAACTTTTATTGTTTAAAAACCGAAGTTACCGATTAAATTAAAGGAATTATTTAATTATATAAAAAACATAAACTTACGAAATTTAAAATATTTACCAAATTATTATTTAAAACCGATAATATTCATATAAAAAACCGAATTAAAATAATTATTAATAAAGTAACTAAATAAAAGAACGTAATTAAAATCGTTTTAAAAACTTTTAAGTTATAAAACTTAAAATAAATTCGGATTATTAAAAATCGAATAAAAGTTTTAATTAGGTTTACGATTATTATGTAAAGTATGCCGTTAAAAAAAACGTTTTAAAAAAGTTAAGCAGAAAAAGCAATTAATTAATAAAAACGAATATATTAAAAATTTGTTAAAAAAGTTATTAATCGGTTATTTCGAAAGGATTATTAATAATTCGATTATATAACTTAAAAATTTATTGATAATAATTTACGATAAAGTTTTTATATTAATTAAAGGTTAGATTATAAATAAAGTTGCATTTTTTAAATATAAAGAACGCAAAGGATAATACGGAAGCGTTCGTTTCGATATTAAATAAAAAAATAAAAATCGGCTTTATTTAACTTAATAATTTAAATAATAACGATAGAAAACTTTCCGTTTATAATAATTATCATCGGGTCGGATTAATTAGATATCGGAAATTACGAACGTATTATAAAAATTAAAAATTAACTAAACCCGATAAATTTCAATTCGAAACTTTTAAAAACGAAATGAAAAACCGAAAAACAGCCCGGATATTATAATATTCCGTTCCGTTAAAATAAAAGGTATTTTGAATATATAATTATAATGCCGATTTATTAATTAATGTAATTAATTTCCATTTAAATAAATTTAGTCGATTAAGCCCCTACTGTAAATAAAGTAAATATTAAGGTCGAAAAAATTATTAAAGCGATTATTAAAGTTGTAATAAACGTTTTGGTAACTTTAATTAAAGTATCTATTAATTTTGTTAAAAACCTAAATATAACATATAAAATGCCGCTTATTTATTAATATAAAAATTACCGGATTAATTGAATTTATTAATAATAATTATACCATTTTTTTTAAAACCATAAAGGATAAGGTTACTTTAAGTATAATTTAATTCCCTTAAGTTTTAAAAGGTTAGGCTATCGAGTAGCAGATTTTAATATAGAAAAAATTTTTAAAATAGATTTATAATTTATTAACTATTTTTATCCGATTTAAAAAGGAAATACGGTACTTTAATCGGCAAAACGACATTTTCTGAGATATTAATAGTTAATTTATTAACCCTGATCCGGATATTACCAATTAAATTAAAATTTAAAAATATATTATAATTTTATAACCAAATTAATAAAAATCCGATATTATCTAAATTAAAGTAACCGAAATTAATATAATATATTCCGTTAATTATAAAAAAGAACCATTTTATAAAAAGGTACCTTTATGCGAATAATTATAAAATAACCTCGTCGAAAGCAAAGGTATCCGTTATTTAAAGCAAATCCGAGTTTTAAAAATCGATAACTTTAATTCATTAACGGTACTTATTAACATTATAATAATTAGACGATTTAAAAATAAGGAAAATAACTTTAAAGGTATAAAAAGGAATAAAATTAATTATAAAATTAACGATAATAATCTAATATTTAAAAAAATTTATATTTTATAATATAAAAGTTGGCGTTTAAATAAATAATACCTTTCGGATAAATATTAATACTTTTTAAACAAAAATATTACTTAAACGGATAATACCTTTATTTATAAAAGTTTGATGGATAAGTGTATAATTAATTCTAGGAAAAAAGATTTAAAAAATTTTTAAAAAGAAATTTGAAATTATTTGGTCCGAATTAATTAAAGTTTGCCCAGGTTTCGGAAAGGTTTTTAAGAGTTTTATGGTTGCTAAGATTTTAAAGGTATTTGGTCGCAAAAATACGGAAATACCTAAAATAACCGAAGTTAAATTGCAAAAATTAAAAATTTTAAAAATTTTAAAAATGAAAAAATCTTTTAAAATTTTTATTATAAATATCGGTTATACAGGAGAAAGTTAAAAAAAAGCTAAAGTTTTATCGATCCAGTAATTTAGCTTAATTAAATATATTACTTTGTTATTTAGACTAGCAATTAAAATAAGCTATAAAAGCGGCGAAAATCTAATTAATAAAATTATCGATACCGGAATTAAATTTAACGTTATTATTACGTCGTACGTTAAGCGATATAAATTAATTATACGATAAATACGCATATTATTTATGTGCTTTAATTTTTAAAAAAAATTTCGTTCGAAAATATTATTAAGGCGTCCGTTTAGTTAATTAGCCGATTAATTATTATTTTTTTATTTATTATTAATATTTATTACGTTACGTAATTATTAATATTAGGATTTAACTTTAACGTCTTACATAAGCTCGCGAGCCAAACAAGCTCGCGAACCGTTTTTTTGCACCCTGCAACAACAAATTCAAATTACTTAACTACAATATATTAAATCAATCCTAATTAATCGAATACATCTTTGCTAACTGTATCTACAGCTTTTTTCTAAACGTGCACATTATATCAAAGCTTGTTACGGATGCCATATTGCCATTTCTTCCTCCTAACCTATATGCGACCGACAACCTTTAGCAGCTGCCAGTAGCTTTCTGTTATTACCACCTTTTTACCGGCTAAAAAACCTTGTTTATCCTTTTTAGTAAGTATTTTTTTTAATTAAAAACGTTTGTTTTATTTATTTAATTGCGTAAGTATCGGGTTATTGCCAGATCAAGCCCGATATGCCCTGCCATACGCCCTGCCATACGCCCCGCCACATACCGACGCGCCCTACGAAATGCCCCGTAACGCGTATTCTAACGCGTCTTTTTAACACGTTTCCCGACGTATATTTTTAACGTATAAAAGCCGGACAAGAAATGTTCGCGTATTTAGGTTAAGGATTCGGTTAATAATAATTTTTTAGTTGCTCGGCTTTGCTTGATGCGAAATGGGGGTAATATTAGCTTGGACGCGTTTGGCGCTGGTCGGTTACGGGCAGGTTAAGAGGAAGAAATGATAATATAGTATCCGTAACAAGCTTTAATATGATATGCACGTTTGGAAAAAAGCTGTAAATACAGTTAGCAAAAAAGTATTCGATTAATTAGGATTGATTTAATATGTTGTGGTTAAATAATTTGAGTTTGTTGTTGCAAGGTACTAAAAAACGGCTCGCGAGCTTATGTGGAACGTTATAACTAAATCGAAAATAACGTTAAATATAAACTCGGACGTAAGAAAAAAAATCTTAAAATTTGGCCCGTTAAAGAGTATTATTCCTTTAATCCTTATTAATAAAAAACCTGAAAAAAAGCAACCGGTAAAATAATAAGCCGTTTTACTGGCGAAAATAGGTTTATAAACGAAGATAAAAGCGAATACGTTATAAGCTTTTACGTTTTTTCGATTAATAATATTTATATTAATTAAAACCCGATAATAATTAAAAGATTATAAATAATAAATTAAAACCCGGAAATATTATCTTAAGTTAATTTAATAATAAAAAATTTATATATATCTTATATAAAATATTATAAAACGAAATATAATAAAAGTTTAATAATAACCGGACCGTATAAATTAATACGATATATAAGCCAAAATAAAAAAAAGTAGTTTTAATTAATAATATGCCACCAAACGGATTAATACTACCCGGAAATTTAAATTAAAAAGTTAAAAAGCTTAAAAAAACCTAAAAGGTTATTAATTAAAATAAAAAGACCTAATAAATTTAATATACTATTAACTGCCTTATTTCTTAAATTTATCATCATATTACAAGGTACCCGATTTATTAAGAAAAAAATTAAAGCTATTTTTAATTAACTTAATAATAAATTTAACCGTATTAAAAAGGCCCTATTTAAAAAATGCTTTTTTGCAAAAAAGCCACCTTAACCTAAAATTGGCAAAACTATGGCAAAATTAAATCGAATATCGTACCAGATTTTAAAATCCGGATAATCCCCTATAAGGCATAACAAACTAAAGGTATAATAATGTCTACTAACCTTAAAAAAAAACTAATTAAAATATTACGAATACGTATCCAGCGAAAAATATTCAAATAATTTTATACCGTATACAGAAATGCCTAGTTCCTTATCGAAAAAAAAAACAATAACCTGTACCTAATTAATTTTGCTACCAAATTAAACGTTATTATTTTGCGAAATATTTTTATACTAAAAAGTTACAACAAACTTTTTACGGATTTTGCCATATATTCGCTAATTACCTTAATAAACTTTTTTTCCGATTACGATTAGGTTATATTAATCCTTATTAACAAAAATTTTATTTTTTTTGTAACATTTTTAAAATTTTTAAATATATTAATATACTTATAAAGTTTATCAACTTTATAACTTATTTTTACCGCATAATAAGGAAAATTCTTAATAATTTAATAACCGATATTATCCGTCTATTTGTCGACAACGTCGGTATTAAAGGCCTAAAAACAAAATATAACGACGAAACTTTTTTTCCCTGAATTCGGCGATTTATATACGAACATATTGTGAATATAAACAAAACCTTTATTAACTGCAAATTTATTAATATATAGATTAATATAAAAAAGTTTTAATAATATTAAAAGATAACCGTTATAATCGGATTGTATTACGGAACAAATAAACGGTAATTAAATATAACCAAAGTAAAAAATTTTTAGAAATTCCGTTATATAAAAACATTTCGAAAATTAAAACTTTTTTAAATATCGTTATTTATTACCGGATCTTTATTATATATTTCGCTATTAAAACTAAGCTCTTTATATGTTTATTCCGGAAAAATTAATCTTTCGTCTAAAAATTTAATTAAAACCGTACTATAAAGGATATAAAAAAAACAATTATTATTATTCCGACTTTAATTATTTTGGATTATAGTTTTATAATAAGCAAAATTATTATACAAACGAATATAAACAAAAACGGTTTCGGAAATACTTTTGGTTAAATAATTAATAATATCGAATATTTCGCGCATTTCGAAAATAATATTTAAAAAAACGTTAAATTAAATGATAATACTGGCAAACTGAAATATTAAGTTATTTTTAAGGTTTTAAAAAGATTCCGAAACTATATTTACGGAATCCGATTTATATTAAAAACTGACGTAAAAGTATTAATAACTTAAATTAATAATTCCTTAAGCTTTTTACCTAAAACCATACTTATCCGTTAAATTACCTAAATAAAAACATTTAATTTCGAAATTAAATATATTTTTAGCAAAGAAAATTTAACCGTTAATAATTTATTCCGAAAACCGCTTAAAGCTTTTAACATATACGATTAATAAAAAGGAAAAGTTAATAACTTTATTAATATCTAGCTAAACGTTATTCGATTTAACCTTATCTTAACCGGTACAGCTTTAATTTTTATTAAAACGGATAAATAAAAATCTTTTATTAAAAACTAGTTTAAAAAGTTACAAAAATACGTTAGGTTCCTTATAATACTAAACCTTCCTAATCGGTTACGTAAAACTTTAATAAAAAAAACCGTTTTTAAAACCAAGACGTTAAAATATTTTATTTAAACGGTATTTTATAACGTAAAGCGGATAAACGATACGGTAACCGTAAAGTTGTCGATATTAAACGAAAGCGATTTACGGTAATGAAGTAATATTATAAAAATTATAATTATAAAGGATAAAATTTAACTTATCGACGCATAACAACTTTTTAATATTAGCGAAAATTATTTGGCCATATTTGGAAAATAATATAAGCGTATATAAAATATTAAAAAATAACTAATTAACGGTCCGAAAAAAATTACGACTTTTTACAACCTATTAATATAATTATTATTTAAATAATCGATATTTAATTTATGCTTAACGATAACGGTTACAAAGTTATGATCGAAACGAACTGCAAATTATCCGATTATTTAAAAATAAAGTTTTACGTTTTATTACGTTAATAACGATTAAAAAGTTTTTAAATAAACATATTTTTTACCGATACGGTATCCCGATTAAAATCAAAATAAATAAAGATTTTAAAAATAAAGACCAAGTAATTAAAGTTTGTAATATATCTAAAATTTAGCGAAAGGTCGGAACTGTATATGCCGCCTGGCGATAGGGCCTAGTTAAAAAAGGATATATCCCGATTATTAAAGGTTTAATAAAAGTAACGAATAATACCGGCAAAGGATAGGTTAAACTTTTGCCTAAAATGGTCTTCGCCGATAATATTATTATAAAAAGTTACGGCTTAAGCCTGCATAAATTGCTATACGCATAAAAAGCGTTTTTACCGATCAAAATAATCCTATTAACATGGAAAATTATAATATGGGATTTTAATACTTCGAAAAAAGATTTAATTACTTAAAGGATTCGGCTTTTAAAAAGGAAAGTTAAAAACGTAACCAAGGTTACTAAAATTATTACTGATTAACGTCGTAAGGCTGCTAAATTTATAAATTAAAAAATAAGAACAAAATAAAAGATAAACCTTTAAAAATAAACGACCTGGTAATATTATATAATACGCCCCGATATATAAATATGTTTAAAATATAAAGCTTAAATATCGTTAAATTAATCCGTATTTAATTAATAATATTATTAATTTAGGTACTTATTACTTATAAAAGATTAATAAAACGAAATTATAAAATGTTCTTTTTCTAATAAATTAAAATGATTTATAAAAAACGAAAAAAAAAATTTAAAAATTGATAAATTTATAAAAAAACGATTAAATAAGACCGTTTACCGATTAATCTAACGATAGGATATCGGATATTTTAGATATTATTAATATTAAATTATTAAAAAATTAATAACTTAAAGTTTTAAAATTTATAAAAACAAATATTAAGGTGTAGATATTTAATAATCGATTCGAAGGTTACGTAATCATGGACGATAATGATATACCGGAAACGAACGGATTAAGAAAACGGAAAAAATTAACGTAATTAATTACGAAAAATTAAAATATAAAAGCTTTATTATACCTTATTATTATTTTACTTATTATTATTTTATACGATATTTATTATATTTTACTTATGAATAGTACGTTTAATTATATTCGTTCGGTATTAAGGATCCGAAATATGCTCTTTAATTTTATGCCGAAACCAATTTTTATCGAATATTTTTATAATCGAATAAATATTGTTACGAATATCCTTTTTGATTTATAATAATTATTTATAAATCGCCTTAAAATTTTCGAACCGATTATTCCGAAAAATATAATTATAACCTTCGATAAACCCGACGTAATTATTATAAAATCCTTTATAAAATCCCGGAATCGACCAATACCTAAAAAATGAGTACATATTATATTAATCGGACTGCTTTAATGTTTTATGTCGTCGTTTATATAATTCGTACGGGATAATATGAAATATCCCGAAAAGTTAAATAAATAAGTTAATAATATACCGAAAGTTTTTGGTAAATAAAGATATAAAAGGACTTATAGGCCCGGCCCGAAATATTTTAACAAATACAAAATAAAACGGTAATTTTTTATTTTTGTTTTAAAACATAATGATTATATTAAACTAAGTATTTACGGCTGCCCAAAAGTTTTCGCTTTTAATTCGTTATTATATATACCGACCAGTAATTAAACTGCTTACCAAATTAATAAATATAATTCCGAATATTTTATATTAATTAATAAAAATTCGTTAAAAATGTTATAAAGGATAAAAAGTACTTACTTTAATATGTTTAAACGTTACGTAATATATAATATTTTAATCGTTTTAAAATTAAATTAATTTCTGTTAACGCTTAATTTAAAGGTTAAAAAGGCGTAACATTTTAATGTTTAAGAATAACCCAAAAAGTTAATTAATAATAGGTAAACCTGTTAAAATAATCGATACCGTTAGTAAAAACCCCGAAATAATATTATAAGGTTAAAAGATTTTAAAAGATAAAGATATAACCGATACTAATCGACGGCCACCGATTATCTGTTTAATAATATCTAAAATTAAGCTGGGTATTAAACTTTTTATTATTTCGACTAACGGCAATATATATTAAAAGGGCCAAGGTTTAAATAATTGTAAGTTATTTATAATTAATATTTCATAATAAAGTATTTTAATTAAATGTTATATTACGGAATCTATATTAAAAGTAAAAAGTTAGTTCGTAAATAAGGGCCCGGCGATATATTAAATTTTAAGGTTTACGAATATTATTAGGGTTATATAAAGGCTTAATATTCCGATTAATAACCAAAGCTTTATCGGTATAATAAATTACAGGTTTAAAAAACATAATTATATTTAATATAACCAGTATGACGGCAGCCGCCACCAGGATCAAACCGTGAGGCCGGCAACTGTTACATGGGACTAATAGCTGCCACACGAACTAGCCACCTGTTATACAGAGAATGGGGACATTTGTAGATCTTTACGTACTTCGCGACTTTACCTTTCTTTTCTTTTTTTCTTCAGCTTAGAATTTTCGTTTATAGCGCCAATAAACTAGCTGTTATGCTATATTTCGTTGGCCGTAATATTATTTTAAGCTTATTCCTTTCTTTGTTGGCTTAGCGATTAATAAATAAGGTATTACGCCTTTTTTATGTCGATACGTAACGACGAAAAATAACGCGTCCTAGATCAGATTTAAAACCAAGACCTAGATTAACTAGCATTAAAATTAGATATCTGTTAGGAAAGATTATTTATTAGTTAGTTGACGTTTAGAGCGATTTAGATTAATTAAAGGTAGAATTGAGAATATAGAAGACGAAGTACCTTTTTAAAACCCAGACCAGAGTGCGGAAAACGACGTGCCGCAAAACGAAACCGAATTCATAAAGATAGAGGGTTTATTAAACCAAGATTAAGATTACTAAGATTATAACCATTTAGAAATCGACCGCGATAGGCAGCTGATCGACGAGATGGCTGATAATAATCAGGATATTTAAGGAGAATTCCAAAAATTTTGCGACGAAGTCGTTTGTTTTCAGGCTAAATAAAGCCATTATTTCCTTATTCTTTCCGGTAACGCCGACCGCCTTTGCCGAGAAAACATAATTAATAGCGTTTTCGGTAGTATTAGTACGTTTTGCCTTACCAGTATGGTAGCATGGCCCGCTTTCCGCAAGTTTGTGGGAATTAATAGCGCAAATTTTAATTATAACCGAAAAAAAAGAGTTTACGTTAATAATTTAACCAAGTTTAACGGTAATAAAACCAAATTTAACGTTTAGGTTTATAAAGTTACAGATAAGTTCGAAATAAATAAATTAATTTTTCGGAACGAAAAAATTTATATAGTTTATTTAATAAACATTTTGGAAAAAAAGGTTAAATAAATAATTAAGATTTATTACCGATCGATTACGTAACCTTTTTTTGCGTAACCGAAATGATTTAGGTACTGGAATTATCGTATTATAATCCGAATTAAATTTTTGCGGCTAAAAAAATTTTCCGTATTTTTATTTTTAAGCCCGGTAAAAATTAAGATATTTACGATTTTATTTTTAAATTTAACGTTTTCGTTTAAAAGGTTAAAATTACCGAAAATAAATGAAAGTGAGTTTTATGGGAATATATTCCTTTAAATTTCGATTTATACCTTTTTAAAGATAATCGCGATTTTGACGTTATTTACGAAAAGTTTTATAATCGCGTCGTTATAATTATTTATAATAACCAGCTTGCTTATAAAAAACGCTAATAAAAGCGTAAATCCTAATTATACGATTTTAATAAATTAAAAAATAAGAATAAAAAATTCTGTTTAAGTAGTAATCCCGATAAATCGAAAATTTCGGGTAATATCGGTAAACTTTTATCGGAAGTTGAAAAAAAGGTTTATTAGAAGGTTGGTACGTATTTTAATTATGGCAAGATAGGATATAAAGCTAGCGATTACCTTAATAAAAAAAGAATTGCTGCAGTAAAGATAATAAAGAATTTATTTAATTCCGACGAATCGGAAAAAAAGTAGAACCGTTGGAAGATTTTTCGATAATCTTTTTTATGTTAATAATAACGGAAATAGGTAATTTTAAAAAATGTAAAGCTTTTGTTAAAATTACGCAAATTTAAGTAAATAAGATTAGTTTACGTATTATTGCTTTTTATAATATCGAAATATAAATCCGATTTTTCGTTAATTTTTTTTCGTTAAGTAAGCGAAAAAGCGATTATAAGTTCGTATTATTCGGTTAGAAAAATTAATTTAGTTACAGGATTACCGGAAGCGATCTGCCGGCTAAGTAAAAGCTTAAATAATTGTAATATTCGAAATTAACGGATAATGTTTTTCCGATTAAATTTTCCAGATTATAGATATTAGATACGATATTTTTATCGGTTTTGATTGGATGGAAGAATATAGTTTATTACTGGATTGCAAAAATAAAAGTATTATTTAGCCCGACGATTTCTTAATTTTGGCCAAGTTCTTACTAGTAATTAAATTCCCAGCCCGATACCTATTAAACGGGTACGTTAATTTTAAAGTTTAGAAAGACGTTAATCGATATAACCGCGTTATGAAAAAAGCCGATAAATAATATTAAATTTTCCGACGTTTATGGAAAAAATCCGAAAATAACTTTATGTTAATGCCCGTACCTGTACCTGTTATTTTGTTAGATATATTAAATGAAAAAGATATACTAGATATATACGATATTAAGCCGACCATTTACGCGATAAAAATCGTTAAAGATAATGCAGTTATTACCTTGCTAACGAATAAGTTAAAAATTAACCTTCGTACAAAACGATGGAACAAATTTCCGTTACTTTAAGAAGTTATTTTTTTTAAAAATAAAAAATCGAACGTTATAACGTTAACCGCATTATAAAAATGGAAGATATACGACGGTTAAAAAATCCCTTTTTCCGAAGATAAGGATCCGGAGTACGTAAAACGAGTCCGGGAACTTTTATTAGAACTTTTCGCTTACTTAAAAAGATTTTTTTCGAAGAAAGAAGTTAATATTTTTTCAGATTTTTGACTTGGTTATGACGTAATTTTGGAATTCGACCGGCCGATACCCGCCTTTGGACTTTTTATTTACCGGATACCTATTTAATATTTCCCGTTAAAAAAAAAGTGGTAGATAAATTATTAAAGATGGACTTTATCGAACTATATATACGAAAGAATACCACCTTAATCCTGTTTGTTCCGAAACCTTATTCGTCGGAACGCCGGTTTTGTATCGATTACCGTTAAAAAAATTAATATTTGAAAAATTGCTTTATTTTAGTTTTTTTATTTAACGGTATTATGTTTAACTGCCGAAATGCCAAACGTTTTGTTAAAATTAATATTATTTAAACGTTTTATAGGTTTCGTATCGTTATTGGGTCGGAATATTTGATAATATTTAAAACCCGTTAAGGAACGTTTTAATAGAAAGTATTTTTATTTGGATTTAAAATAAGCTTTGCTTGGTAATAATCGTTTATTAATACCTAATTATATAAATTTTTCGATTATTATATAAGCGTTTACGCTAACGACGTATTAATTTATTCCGGCCTTAAAAAAGAATATTAAGAATATTACGAAAAAGTTATTTACCGGTTATATAAGGTTAATTTTTAGGAAAATATTAAAAAGTTCCGATTTAACGTTAAAAAATGGATTATTTCGGTATTATTATAAAAATAAGCGTAAATGTTTTTATTAATTTTGTTAAATTAAGGTAATTTAAAAATAAAAGTTCGAAGATTTTAATAATTATATTATAATCCGTTTATTTATAAAATTTTGTAATTACGTACGAATATTTTGTTATTATGAAAACGGTATAATTAAGTTATTAAATCGTTTGTTAAAAAAAGATACCTTTTTCGTAATAAAATTCGAGTAAAAAGGGGTTTTCGAAAAAATAAAACGGTTTATTTACAAAATTTTAATTTTAACCTTTTTTCGATTTGGCCGATCGATTAAAGTGGAAATAAACGTATTCCGTAACGTAATTAAAGGTATTATTTGATAATAATAAAGAAATAATAAATGGAAACCCGTAAAATATTTTTCGAAAATTATAACTTTAGCAAAAAAGGCGTATTTTATTTAAAACCGAAAGTTGTTTATTATGGTCCAGATTTTCGAATATTATTACCTTAAACTTTAAGGATAAAAATTTTTTGTTATTATTAATTATTAAATTTTGTTATATTTTGTAAACAAAAGCGTTTTTTTTACGCGTTAAATTAGATAGGCCGATTTTTTTTTAATTTCGATATTATTTTTGAATATCGATCTGGTAAAAAAAATATTGCCGCGGATACTTTATTACGAAAAACGGTAAATTTGTTTATAGTTAAAGTTCGAAAGAAAAAGGAAAAAATTTAAGCTTTAATTCCGTTAAAACGATTAAATTTTTTTATTATTATTATTAACGAAACGCCGATTAAGGTACGAATCGAAAATATTCTATAAAATGCCGATTTAATTGACTTTATCCGTTACGAGAACAAGGTATAAAATTTAAGTAAAAAGGATAATAAATTAATAATATCCGAAAAAATAATTAACGGGCGTATCTTTTTTCGTATCGTATTAATTCGCGAAATTTACGTATTTAAAATATTCGCGTATTTTAATTAAAATAAAATAATTAAAATATTAATACGGAAATATATTTGGCCCCGGTTTAAATAAGATATCCGATAATATATTCGGAATTATGATGATTGCCGTCGGAATAAAACGTTTCGAAATAAAACTTTAGGATTTTTTATTTTTTCCTTATTCCGAATAATATTTGGGATTACGTTGCCGTCGACGGAAAAAATATACCAAAAACCGTTACGGTTATGATTATATATAAGCGTTTATCGATAAATTTAGCAAAATTATGGTAATTTTGTTAAATAAAAAGATTAATACCGTCGAAATTTTGGTTAGCCGATATTATCGATACTTGTATCGTTTTTTTAAAATGTTCGTTATTTAAATTAACGATAACGTAAAATAATTTATTTTTTAATTTCTGGTTATATTAAACGAATTTATTAATATAAAATATTATTACGAAAGCGCCTTATATCCGTAAACTTAAAAAGTTATTAAATTTACGAATTAAAAGTTAAATTAACGTTTACGCTTTTATATCGATAAATATTAAAACGATTAAAATGTATATATACCGGTATTAAATTTTGCGCATAAATTATTATAGTATTCGTCGATTAATATAGCTTTATTAAAGGTTATATTAAATAAAGATATCTGGAATTTATTATCGTTAAATTTGGATATAATAAAGGCAAAAATTAAGTTAGCTTAACGGATATTAATAATTATTAAATAAATTAAAAACGTTTAAATATTTATAAAAAAAGTTACGTTAAAAATGCAAAAATGTTAAAAGGTATAAGTTAATAAAAAACGTTACTTAATCGATTTTAAAATCGGCAATAAAATTTTTTTCCGTAAAAAAGATTTTACGACGTAAATACCGATTATTCGTTTAAACTTATAATAAGTAAAACTTTTTAAGGTTATAAAAAAACGCGAACATAATTTCGTTTTCGATTTGCCGTCGAGTTACAAAATAATTAACTTATTTTATACCGATCGATTACGTAAAGCCGACGATAACCCGTTACCTTAATAAACCTAGATATTATCGTTACCCGAAAAAATTAACGGTAAATTAAAATTCGAAATAAAATAAATCGAATAATTAAAACTTAACGGGCGTTATAAAAAGCTATAATATTAGGCCAAATAAAAAAGTTACGATCCTGACGAAATATGGTATTCCGTAACCAACTTTAAAAACGTACCGATCGTAATAAAAAGGTTTTATACGGAATATTTTAAAGTACCTGGATTACCGGTTCGTTTATAAAAATAAATACGCATAATAGCGGCCGACGAAATTAACGAAAATTATCCCGATAATAATAAGGCCGCGAAGGTAAGAACCGGATTAATAAGGAAGAAACGGTATTTATAATTAATAAAGATTTGCATATTTTCTTTAATCGTATATAAGTTTTTAAGAGGGGGTAATATGACGGTAACCGTTACCAGGATTAAACCGTGAGGCCGGCAACCGTTATATGGGACTGACAGTTACCATACGAACTAGTCACCTGCCATATAGAGAGTGGGGATATTTGTAGATCTTTACGCATTTCGCGACTCTGCCTTTTCTTCCTTCTTTTCTTCAGCTTAAAATCTTCGTTTATAGCGCTAATAAACTAGCTGTCATGTTATATTTCGCTGGCCGTAACAACCAGAACCTTACGATGTTAAGCAAAAATATGCTTAAATTTACGTATATTTTGCTTAATTTTATAATCGACGGGCTTAACATTATTAAAACCTGATAACTTATTATCTGGTCCGGATTACTTTTTAATAAATAACTTTTTTATAAAATCGACAAATTCGCCTAGGTTTGCATTTTTACGAAAGCCTTAGGTATTACGTAAGTTTAATAACTTACGGGAACTTATAATAATATTAATCAAAACGACGGAAATAATTATATATACGTTTAAATATAAATTAAGTTTTAAAAATAAATATAATTAAAAAAAAAGTTGGTATAATTTAAAAGAAAAGTTGTAAAAAAAGTATAAATGCAAAAATAATTGCATAATTAATTAAAGAAATGTACCGATAATTACATCCCTTTTTATATAACATCGGATAAAATTATTAGGAATTTTTTCGGCGCATACGTTTTTTATAACAAAATTTAATATACTGGCTTTATATGCACTTAATGAATTACGTACATAATTCGGTATTATTTTTTAACGAATTTCTGTATTTATATAATTTGATATTTATAACCTATCTATATTCCTATATACTTATACCTAAACATAAATACATTTATATCCATATATATTTATATATTATATATTATCTTTATTTACTATTATTATTGCCTTTAATTATTATATATCGTTTTAATTGTACCTGCATATCTTGATTAACCCAGTATCAGTTATAATATTGTCGCCCAAAAAGCATATCATATAGGGTAAAAACGAAAAATCCAAAAAATTAAATATATTATATTTTAAAAATTTTAATTAATTTGCCAATATACCTATATAGGATATCGAGAATATAAACCGCGTATTATATAAAATGCATAATAAAAGCCGTATTTTTTATCCTTTTATAATACCAAACCCGGAATTATATTTTAATCGGTTTATTTCTATTACCTTATATAATAAAGGTAATACCCGTCCAGAGCAAAAAGCTACTTTATTTTTTTATAATCCGATAAACTTTAAAATAACGTAATATCGGCCGGATTATAATAAACCTTAATAATTATGTAACATACAAAGTACTTACGATTATAATATATTATAACGGTTATTTAAATAATCGCTATAAATACTTTACCCGAAATTATGGCCGTTTTTCCAAAAGTTAGAAAAGTAATTAATAAAGGTTAAGTTATTATTATCCTTAATAAAATACAAAAAGCAGTCCGGGTTTATAATCTTAAATATATCTAGTCTGTTACTTAATTTAAAATATCAGTCGGTAATAAAAAAAGAGGTTATTAAGTTAATATATTACATATCCGATCGGAAAAAATTATTATACTTTTTAATACTTGCTTATCCGAAAAAGTACCAAGTTATTTTTGCAAAAATATCGAAAGGCCTAAAAAGATTTAGCTTTTAATAACCCGTTTATACGTATAACGATCGCCAATATACCGTTTTAAAATATATCTTAAATTTACGGTTTATAAATTACCTACGCGTTTTACTTTATTATTTGTAACCCAGGACAATAAAGTAAATTTATATTATACGAAAAAAGCGTTATATTAAATAACAAAAAAAAAATCAAAAAATACCTTATATTTAAATTAAAATAAAAAAACATTTTAAAGCCCGCAAGATTATAACCTAATAAATTTTTATCCCCGTTTAACGATAACAATAAAAAACTAAATACTAATAAAGCTTTAAATCCTAAAAATATTTAACAATTAAGCTTAATTCCCCCCAATTAAAAAAAACGATCTTAAAAAATCGACCTTATAAGTTACCGTAATTCCGATACCTTTCCAATAATTTATTCGTCCTAAATACATATTACCGATATAACCCCCTAAACTTACTTTCGAACCGAAATATAAACCTTAACCGGCCGTAAATAATTAACGAATATAAACAATAATAAAAGGCCGGTACAATATACCGTACAAATAAATAAAAAATATTTATAAGATAATAACATAACGACCGGAATTATACTTCCTTCAAAATTAGCCAGGTTGGCCCAAATACAAGGCCTTAATCGTTAAAAAAAAGGATAAGGTATAAAAAGAAAAAAAAAAAATTTGCGCGAAAATTTGGCTAAACGTAAAAAACGAAATCCTAAGTTAAAAAAACTAAAAAATAAGCCGCGTAAGCGGTAATTAAATTAATTAATAAGTTCTATATATATTTCATAAAGTTAGAAATTAATTACGTTAAGTTTTTATTTAATTATTTTTTAAAATAAATTAAGGATAATTTTATCTTAAGAAAAAAGGGTTAAAATAGAACAAAATACAAGGTTGAATATATAACTTAATTCATCGGTTAATTAGCACCCTTATATATTTCTAGCGGTTTTTTTGCCGGGCTCAACCCCGAAAATATCATCACTTATTATTTATAATTTTGCTTTCATACTGGTTTTAACACCAGAATATAGTTTGCATTACCTTTATTATTTCTTAAACCCTGGGCTCACTCGGAACACGCTCTTCGATTATGCACTGATCAGAACTGAATCTCCCCGTCCCAATTTAATAATAATTATAAAGATATTTAAAAAAGAAAAAGAAAAACCTTATTATAAATAGTTTTAAAAATGCTTTTTAATTATAAATATAACTTTCTTATCAGGGCTGGTTTGGTGAAAATATTAAAAAAATAAAACAAAATTTTTGTTAGAAATAAACCTTTCGTCCGAAACGCCTTTTTAGCTGTAATATAATAACTATAATCCGTACGGCTAAAAAAATAGCTGGACGGGTTTTTCTTATACTGAATTACTTTTGAAAGGCCCATAGCAAAATGTTATATATAATGATTACGTTATTACAATTAAAAAGACGTTCTAGATCTAATTAATCCTAACCTTTTTATAGCTACAACGTAATAACCAGAACTCGTACGGTCGAAAAAAATGATATACGGACTTTTTTTATACAGAATATACCAGGGAAATTCGGTACATAATAACGGAACCGATAGTTGCGTTGTCGCAGTTAAAAGAGCGTTCCAGATTAATTAATCCTAACATTTTTATAGTTACGACGTAATAATTATAGCCCGTACGGTTGAAAAAATTGATATACGGATTTTTCCTATACAGGATATACCAGGGAAGTCCGACATATTATAACGAGACCGATGATTATGCTGTTGCAGCCATACGGGCGTTACGGTCGTTTATTTCCCAGACTTAAACTTGGTTATTTTAGCTGTAATTGCCGTCGAAAAAAAATCAAAGAAAAATTTTTTATATATATATTAGCTTTTATTTAACGCGTATATAAAGTTACATACTTATCGGGCTTAATTTGGTTGCGTAATAATTTTATTTATGTAAATTTTTAAATTTTTTAAAAGATTTTTAAAAAAAAGTTCATAATTTTGGTGGCGATGCGGAAAACGAAATCCATCTTTTGAAATGAACATTCAGGCCTCGTTGGCTCGTTACGGGAATTTGGGATTTGATTGGTTAATTTTTAACGTTGTGGAGCGGTACTTGAGTAATTTTGAAAAAGAGTCAGCGAGGCCTGAGCTAGCTGAGGTAAGATAGATGTCGGAGTTTGGAGATGGGGTTGTCCGAGCGTACTGATACAATTGATCCGTTGTATGTGTCTACGTAGCTGGGGTAGGTTTACCTATGTGTATACCTGACGTACCCGGTAACTAAGCTGAATTCGGAATATGGATGACAACCTCCTAAATTGCGTGACGATGGAAACGCTAAGACAGTGCTCTTGTATGCGAATTTGTGATGTGGCTGCAGCTTTACCCACTTGGCCAATCCCAACCGGGCATCTTAGCGCCCGTGCGCAGCCTATCGAACACAAAAAACGAACATCAACAGTTACTTGCGATATCATGTAGTTTTGTGTTTGGGCCAGTAGGTTAAAAATGTGACCTTCCCGCACTTTCTTGCAAGTCGCAGCGCAGTTCCCTCGTAATCGTTTTAGGTACTCGTTTTACTTTCCAAATACTGTTGTTCCATTATCGAGTCTGGCTATTCCCCCTGTTGTTACCAACATATCACCACAATTGATTGAGGGCCTAGTTCTCACTGTAAGTTGGGACTTGCGGAGACGACCGTGTCCAGCGCCTTAGACTTATATGATGAGACAGATTTAGACAGCCCTCGTCATTACTAAACCCCATGGTTAACAAAACTGTCCATGACGCACTCGTGTCATTTGTTGCCGAGCGCGATTGGGCGCAGTTCCACACTCCAGAGAACCTCGCCAAGAGCGTTGCCATCGAAGCCGGCGAACTGCTCGAGTGCTTTCAGTGGAGCGCCACAGGCGATCCCAAGCGCGTGCGAGAAGAACTTGCAGACGTGCTGACCTACTGTCTACTTCTCGCTAACCGCATCGGAGCCGATCCTGACCAGATCGTGCTGGAGAAGCTCGAAGTCACGCGCAAGAAGTATCCCGTCGATAAGGCCAGAGGAAGCAGTGCAAAGTATGATGAGCTTTCAAATAGAGCGCGTTGAATTCTCCAAAGCTGCTGTTGCAGCATGGAAGTCCCACGACGAGAAACATGGCAACTGGCCTGTCGTGTATGTGTTGGACAATGGTCGCAAGACGGCCCAGACCACTCCGAATAATGGACTAAGGGACATTTACGTTGGGGAATCGCTTAACGCCGTGGGCCGACTGCGCCAACACCTCGAATCACCCGCGAAACAGCACCTGACAAATGTTCGCGTCATCCTTCATGAAAAATTTAATAAGTCGGTCTGTCTAGACTTGGAGTCCTACCTCATCAAAATGTTGGCCGGCGACGGTGCCAACCAGGTGCTCAACCGAAATAACGGCATTACCGAGGCCAAATACTACCAGCGAGACACATATCGCGAGACCTTCCGCGCTATCTTCGAGCAGCTCAGGGCTGATGGCGTTTTTACGCGAAGTATCGCTGAAATCGAAAACAGCGATCTCTTCAAGTTGTCACCATTCAAAGCGCTGACAGAAGATCAAGCGAATTCGGTAGAGGAAATTGTCAAGGGATTCCTCATCAATATCAAGGGAGGCGACAAAAGCACGATTGTAATCCAGGGCGACCCAGGCACTGGTAAGTCGGTCGTGGCCATATATTTGATCAAATTGCTCGTCGACATAAAGACATTCGATTCGCTTGAAGATCTGGACAGCGACTCGCGGTTCTCCCATTTCTTCACCGAAACCAATCAGAGTCTCCTCCAGGGCCTTAGAATCGGGCTGGTCGTGCCGCAGCAATCTTTGCGAGCCACCATCAAAAATGTCTTCCGGAAGACGCGTGGGCTTCACCCTGGAATGGTCATGACACCCTTCGAAGTGGGAGAAGCAGATGGAATTTTCGATCTGCTCTTGGTTGACGAGACTCACCGGCTCAATCAACGTGCTAGCCAACCATCAGGAGGGCTTAACGCCAAGTTCTCAGCCATCACAAGAGAGCTCTTCAGCAGGGACGATGCCAGCAAGACCCAGCTTGATTGGATACGGGCGAAGAGCCGGCATCAGATCTTCCTCTTGGACGCAGTACAGAGCGTTCGACCAGCGGATCTGCCCCCGGAGCTGCTGTCGGACCTCGTTGCCGACACTCGTGCGTCGGGCCGGCATTTTCAGCTTCAGACTCAGATGCGCGTACAAGCGGGATCAGACTTCGTGTCTTACGTTCGCTGGATTCTTGATCCTCGTCCTCTCTCGGTTCCGCGAGTGAGACTGCATTTTGAAGAATACGATTTCCGAGCATTCGACACTGTTGCACAAATGCGACACGAAATTTTCCGACGCAATGCTGAAGTGGGCCTTTCACGCATGGTCGCCGGCTACGCATGGGAGTGGAAGACGCGGAAGGACAAGAACGCCTTTGACATCGAAATCAGTCAAACGCGGCTCCGCTGGAACAGTATCCCGACTGACTGGGTTGCTTCTAGCAATGCGCTCGAGGAAGTTGGATCAATTCACACGGTTCAGGGATACGATCTAAACTACGTTGGTGTCATCATTGGTCTTGATCTGCGATTCGATCCAGATCGGAGGCGTCTTTTCATCGATCGCGATTCCTACTTTGACAAGAAGGGCAAGGAGAACAATCGGGCTCTTGGCAGAGCCTGCTCGGACGATGACCTGCTGCGATTCATCACGCAGATTTACGCGGTGCTCCTGACGCGGGGGATTAGGGGTACGTACGTTTATGCGTGCGATCCCGGTTTGAGGAAGTATCTCGGGGATTTCATCCCATCAAATTCCGGAATTCCTGTAAACTCAGCTCTGAATCCAAATAGTTTCACAATGCCGTCAGATTAACCAGGAGAGGGGCTGTACAAGCCTTGTTCTGAATTGCATAAGCCAGCAGGTTTCCATGTCCACGGGACCAGTCTTGTCCCTGGTCGACACCTCGCTTCACACGGCCGACTGCTTAACGTCATTCTATCTTGTCTTGAGACGGCGAGGTTCTTATTACTAGCTATTCTTTTAATCCAGCTTCGGAGTACAAGGATACCGTGGTTAGTGATTCGATTGCTGGGGCTTGTTTATTAGAGTTTATCCGTGTATATATGTCCACTCCGGAGAGTCATTAAGTGATGTGGGGTAAATTCTCAATAAAATAAGTTTTGGTAGGTTAGAATATAGTTTAGGGTATGAAGTATCTAGATTTTTAAGGAAAGTGAACTATTTTATACTCTATACGTTCTTTTTACCCTATAAGACTGCTATCTAATGATAAAAATTTCGTAAATAGAGATTACAATGCAGCTGGATCAAAGGCAGGTTACTATTGGCTAAAAGTTTAACATTCCTACCTCTTGGCAGCCCTAATAATTTTGACTTAATGAAATTATTACCGGACCCAAGGTCCTAGAACTTGCCTTACTAAAATCAGGCCCTATTTTTGAAGTTGGGGCTGTCAGCTAGCAGGGGGTGCGCTAGCACCCCATATACGGAAAGGCTCCCCCTGAACGGACCATGTACATCACGTGACTAGACTACATTAAAGTGCGGTATGCGCTCTAGAGCACCTGCAACTAATAAAGCAATACAACATACAACTAATATCCCTTATATCTAACAATTAAGAATCTTATTCGCTTAATTCGTATTATTATCCATTAATTAGCTGTTATTAAGACGATATAGGTTATATATCAGTAGTAATTGTTTATATACTTTAATAGTTATAATACCGACCGTACCGATAACGTCCGTAATTATTTATAATAATCTTTAGGATTAAAATAAATTTAAGGATAAATTTAAGGCCAAAATTAAAAGATATAATTTATAGAATTATATCGACCTTAATTAAAACCTTTTATAGCCTGTTAAACCTACGTCATCCGATATATTTTTTTTATTTAAAAAAATAAGTTTGTTAATTAACGTAAGTAATTAATTTATTTTCCGAAAAAATTATTTAAATAGAAAAAATTAATTAAACGGGTTATTCGATAAATATTTTCGAAATAATGACCGAAAGTAAATAAGTTTATAACTAGGATTATATATTTTTTTTATTATAATTAAAAATATAAGATTTTTTAAAAGAATTATAACGAATTTACGATATAAATTTTAAATAACGTTTTTTTATCAATTAAATAAATTTATTTAAAATTAAAAAACGATTTTAAAGGATAATATATTAAATTATAATAAGCTGAAAAAGTTTATAATAATCGATTATTTATAAATATTAAACGTAAATACGAAAAATGATTAAAATAGGTTCCGAAAATTACGAAAAAGTTTAATAAATGAATAATAAAATAGTAAAAATTTATAGTTTAAAATTAACGTTATGGTATCCTTGAAACGATTATGCCAGTTATTTAAATAAATTAATTATGTATAATAATAATATCGATTTTATTTAATTGGTCGAATTTATATATATTTTTAAAAAAGAACGAAATTAAAAATGGAACGATTAATTATTTAAAGATTACAGTTAACTTTTTAAATTATTAAAATATAATAAATTTATAATAATTAACAAAAAATATTAAGGTAACGTTTTTAATTTTTTTAAGGGTTTTTATAATTTTTTTAAATTAGGATAATTTTAATTAGGAAAGAAATTAAGGATATTAATAAGGATATTAATAATTAACCGTATGGTAGGCCTTTTAAGAAAGGGTTAAAACGAAATAATCGTAAAAGTTTCCGAACGAGTTAAGATAACAGTAAGTAAAAACGTTAAAAGTTGAATATATAAGGTATACGTTATAAGGTTTATTTAAGTATTTATTATAAATTATTTTAATGCTTTTATATATTTTTTAAAAAAGTTTTAAAAGATTTTTGCTTTAATTAAGTAATAGTAGTATTAGTTCAAAAACGTATTATTATTAATTTTTTTTTAAAAAGATCGACTGTTTATTAAAAATTATAAGTAAATTAATTATTTAAGAAACTAATTAATTTTAAAAGAAATAAAATAAATTTTAACGTATTTTTTGATTTTTAATAAACGTAATATAATAAACGTTACGGTTTATTTTTTTAAAATTTTATTATTTTAAATTTAAAGTTTACGATATATATTTTTAACTTAATTAACAGGTTTTTGAATTATAAAATAACGATTTAAGTTAACGGAATATACGTAAGGAAAAGTTTTCCGCCGATTAAAGGATATAAAAAAGTAAATATATTGCTTTAAAATTTTACAGGCTTAAAAGCGTTATGTTTGTATAACGTAGCTTATTACGAGGATTTCGTATGTAATCTAGTATTTTTCCGGTAACTTCGGAAAAAGGGGTATTAATAAAATAACCGAAAAAATAATAATTTTATTCGAAATAAATTTAAATAAATAATTGCTATATTAATAAATCAATTTAATTAATTCGTTATCGAAAATATTAATATAATAATATTTTATATAATTTTAATTATTTATAAACAAAACGTTAATTTATATACAATAAAGTTATTACGAATTAATAACGGTACGATATAACATTTAAAATTAAAAGATTTAAGGTTCGAATAATCGCTTAATTATAATTTTATATAAAGAAAATTTGCTTAAAAAGTTTTATAACGGTCGAATAGTAAATATATAATAAAGCGAAAGCTAAAAGATAAATACGTTACAAATTACGACAAAAAAACGTTCCGATTAAGATAACGAATTATTATCGATTTTATAAATTTCGAAAAAAACCTTAAAAGATATAAATACGTTATATTTACGATTAATAAGTACTTAAACTTTATTTAGAATATTTACCTTAAAAGTTAAAAGTAAAATATATTAATTATAATATTCCGATAACTTTTAAAGGTTTTAAAAAATTAAGATAAGGTTTTTTTATAGGTATTTGAATACGATAATAGAATCTTAAAAAATTATTAATTTCGAAATATGTTTTAATCGTTTTTTTAATATTAAATTTAAACTTTTAATATTATATATTTAGGCCTAAAACGAGGGTATAAAACGTTTAGGGGGTATAAGTAAGAAAAAAATATTTATAATACGAAATGGCGTTAAATTATTTTTGTTTTTAATCGTATATATTTTTAAAGCAGCAATATATTTGGATAACCGTACCTTTAAATATGCTTCTTTTTAGTAAAGTTTATACGAAATTTATTATATTTATTTAATATATAAAAATGGCGTCATAATGCTTAATCGGAAGCTTTAATAAATTTATTTACGAATATACGGTTATATAACTTACGTAATAATAATTGCCGTTTTAAAAAAAAAAATTATAAAAGTTAAATTTTAAAGTATAAATTAATTTTTTCGTTAGTTACAGATTTACAAATATTTACGAAATCTGAAGCCCGTTAATTAATAAGGTTATTATTATTTAAAACGTATAATTTAACAAAAAGGTTACCTTTTTAAATAATATTAAAATTTAAAAAATATTTTTTTTTACGTTACGAAAAATAAGTTACGTATATTATTTCGATAAGTAAAATTATTTAATTAAGTTTTTAATTATCTAAATATATATATTTAAAAAAAGAATTTTAAACGGAATAATTTAGTTTTTGATTAAATAAAAAATTTTTAAAAGGATATAAACGTTTAAAAAAACGTACGGATTCATAAAAAATAAGTTTGTTTATATAAAATTATTTATTTTTATATAACCGTTATATTTAAATTATTTCCGTTTTTTAAACCGTTATTTTTATTAACATTTATATTAATAATTATTACGATTATTACGCCGGCGGAAATTAAAAAAGTAATTTTAAGTTTTTATTATATTATTTAACTTAAAATAACGGTAAAAAACGAAAATATTTTACGGGTCGAAAACGTAAATTTTTTATATATTCCATCTTATAAAAATATTATTAAAAACGATTATAAAGTTTAAAAAGTTATATTTAACGTTAAATAATTAATTTATTTTATAAGTTTATTTAATAACCGGCCGGTAAATTACGGAAATTTAAGGAAAATAATTACTTTTAATATACGTTATTTAAATCGGAAAGATTTTAAGACGAAAAAATATAATATAATTCCCAGGTTGCAAGGCTGGGTATATAGGCGTAACTTATCGTTACCGCCGTAAGGCTATGAAAAATTAAATATATAGCCGTTAAAAAAATTATTTTATAAAATCGAAAAGGTTTATTTATAAAATTATAAAAAAAATATAATTTTAGAAAGCGGTTAATTAATTTTTTATTAAAGGGAAATATGTTTTGAGGTATATATAAATATATATTTATAAATTTAATAAATATAATTATTTATAAAAATATAAAATATAAAATAGCTTTTATCGTACGGAATAATTAATAACTTAAAAATATTTATAATAATATATTTATATTTATTTTAACTGGAAAGTTATTTCGAACTTTAATCGTTATTACGATTAAGTTAATTTAAAATTTAAGTAATATAACGTTATAAACGTTTTCGTTAACGTAAATTTATTTTATTAAGTATTTATAAAAATATTTTTAAAATACGTATAACGTAACAAAATATTTTTAATTAAAAATGTATTATATAAATTAAAAAAGTTACCTTCATTATAACCAAAAAACCTTATTAAAATATTAAAAAATTAAGGTTTAATTCCGTTTTTTACGAATTTTATTATTTTATGCGTTAAAAAGTACTTTTGTTTTTATAAACGATATTATTTCGGTTTACCGTAAAAATTATTAAAGTTTTGTCGATTAATTAATTTAATAAATACGAAAACGGTATACTTTTATAAACAATAAAAATTTATAATAATCTTTTGGTATCGAAATAATTAAAAATAAAAATTAAAAAAATTTGGTTGTTTTAATTCGATTTTATAAATAAATTAATTAATTTAATTTTTAAAAAAGATTTAAATAACTTTTTAAAAACGTTAATAACGGGCGTAAAATTATTGCCGAATTTTAATTTAACTTATTTAGGTTTCGTTAATAAATACTAAACAAAATTGGTTTTATTTCATATATAATAATTAATATACGATTTGATATAATTTTTATGGTATTTTAATTTGTCCGATTTAATTTAAACCTTCATAATATGTATTATAAAGTTATTAATAAAATTATTTTGTATTTAATTAATACCAAAATATTAACGTTATAATTTAGGGGTAAGGATTCGTTAAACATTTAAAATAACGGTTTTTTTACAAATAATATAATTAACCGAAAAAGTTTTTAAATTTACGTTATAAAATTATTTTAAAAAAAAAATAACGAATAAATAAATAAAATATAATAATTATTTTTATAATCGAAACGGAATTATTATTTTTTATATAAATTAAAAAAAAACTTTATTTAATTTTCGATTAATTAAAAAATTAAAAATTAATTTAAATATAAGATTTTTAAATATATAATACGATAATTAATAAATAATACGGTTTATTAACGCCGATATCGCCCTTTTATAAATAAAGTTATAATACGTAAATATATATAATTATTAATTTCGAAAAGCCGTATAAAAAGATATAATTAAAATAAATTATACGTTTATAAATAATATATTAATTAATAAATTAATAAAAACTTTATTACGCGAATTTTTTAAACGTTTTAAAAAGTAATTAAGGTTAATAAATATTACGGAAGCTTTTAATCAGCGGAAAAATAACCTAAAAATAATTTTAGAAGCAAAATTAGTTAATTAAAAAATTTTAATTACCGGAAAAAAGGTAAAATGGACAACTGCGGCTTTAGGAAGTGATAAAGTGTGACAGTTAACGCCGTGACTGCGTTAAGGCGTTGAGGGGGTGTGTCAGCTAGCAGGGGGTGCGCTAGCACCCCATATATGAAAAGGCTCCCCCTGAACGGACCATGTACATCACGTAACTAGACTACATTAAAGTGCGGTATGCGCTCTAGAGCACCTGCAACTAGTGAAGCAATACAACACACAACTGATGTCCCCTATATCTGACAGGGGCTGCGCCTGCGGCGCAGCCGTGGCTAGAGCCTTCGGCTCTAGGAGTACCTGCAAGGGTTAAATGTATCGACTAAACCTTATTAAGAAAAGTTTCCATAAAAATAACAAATTTTAAAAATAAGGCCTAATAATTTAATGTAAAATATTAAACTTAATTGGGAGAATTTATACGAACTCGTTAAAATTATTATTATTATATATATTAATTATAAATTTTTTAATACTATAATTATTAAACTTTAACGCAAAATTAAAATCTTTATTTTTTAATATAATAATAATCCTAATTAAAACGTTATATAAAGGTTAAAAGTCAAAATAGCTTTAAATCTTAATTAATAAATAGCTTTAATCGGAACGCTTTTATAATTGCGACGTAATAATTATAATCCGTACGGGTAAAAAAAAATTTAAATGGGCTTTTTTTATATTAATTTACTTTTAAAAGACCTATAGCAAAATGTTGTATATAATGGTTACGTTATCGTAGTTAAAAGGGTATTCCGGACCTAATTCACTTTAGCCTTTTTTTTTTGCTGCGACGTAATAATTATAATTCGTACGGCTAAAAAAATACCTGGACGGGTTTTTCCCATATTAAATTTTCCTTGGAAAACCTATTTTGAAATTATATATACGGTATTTATTACGTCGTAACTATAAAAAGGCTAGGCTAGCTAGATCCGGAACGCCCTTTTAGCTGCGATAACATAATTATTCTATATAGCATTTTGCCATAAATTTTCTAAAGGTAAGTTATTATAGAAAAAGCCCGTCCAGTTATTCCTTTAGCCGTACGAATTATAATTATTATGTTATAATTAAAAAAAGATTAAGGTTAACTGGGTCCGGAACGCCCTTTTAATTGCGATAACGTAACCATTATATATAGCATTTTGCTATGAACCTTTTAAAGATAAATTAATATAAAAAAAGCCCGTTTAATTACGTTTTTGGCCGTACGAATTATGCTTATTACGTCGCAGCTATAAAGGCGTTCCGGACTTAGTTAATGGGTTTTAACCTTAACTTTCTTATAGCTGCAGCGTAATAACCGTAACTCGTACGGCCAAAAAAATTAATATACGGATTATCTTTATATAAAATATATTAGAGAAATTCGATAAATAATAATGCGACCGATGGTTATGCTGTCGTAACCATAAGAACGTTGCGGTCGCCCATTTTCTAAACCTAACCTTAGCTATATTAGCTGCAATTACCGTCCCAAAAAATTCAAAAAAATCCTTATATATATATTAGGCTTTATTGGACGCGTATATAAAATATTAAACTTATCGGAAATAAACTGGTTACGTAACTCATATTTTTTTAATAAAATAAAAAGAATTTGAAGGAAATCTGCTAATTAAACCCGTTTTTTAAAATCTAACATTTAGGCCTCGCTGGCTCGTTACGGGGATTTGGGATTTGATTGGTTGATTGTTAGCGTTGTGGAGCGGTACTTAAGTGACTTTGAAAAGAGCCAGCGAGGCCTGAGCAAGCTGAGGTAACCTAGAACTAGGATCCGGAATCTCGATCCAGAGACTCTCAGATATTGTTAGACACTGCGTAACCTTGAATTGTGTGTCTTGGTTGTTCTATTGATCATGAAGTCTTTTGACCGCGTCGGTCAGGGCTTATACTAGTGGATGTGGCTGATGTAGTCTCCATCCTGCGCCACAGGTAATCTCCGTGGCGTCCTGTCTATCTTAAGACCCCTGATATTTAACATACCCCTTTAAACTGCTTCCTTCGAAGCTAGCTAACCTATTATAAAATTTTAGGTACTAAAATTTATCCGATTAATTCTTTTACATAATATTAATCCTTTATTTTATCAAAATCCTTTTGTTATAATTTTCGTAATTTCTTAATTTTAATTTTTTTTATATTTATTAATAAAATTTATTTCCTAAATTTTTTAAATTTTTTTACCAATAAAACTTTAACTAACTTATTTATTAATATATCGTTTATAACAATTTAATTTGTTTTAATTTAATTTTAAATAATTATTTATCGAAATTAATAATTATATATATTAACGTATTAAAGTTTTATTTATAACTAGGTAATATTAGCGTTAATAAAACGTATAATTTATTAATTTTTATATTATAAATTTATTTTAAAATCATTTAATTATATTCTAAACTTTCTAATTAATCGTAAAATAAATATAATCTTTTTCGTAATTTAAATAAAAAATAATAATTTTATTTTTATTATAAAAATAATTTTTATATTTTAATTATTTATTTATTATTTAATTATTTCATTAAATAATTTTATTATATATATTTATAAAGTTTTCCGATCGATATTATTATACGTAAAAAAGGCGTTATTTTAAATATTAAAGGTATTTATATTGCCGAATTATAAAATGTACGTTTTCGATTTAAATATATATTTAATTAAATATTAAACGGTATTATAATATTTATTACTTAAATTTATATTAAAGCAGAATAAATAAAAAGTAACAGAAATAATATTGGGTTATATAATAATTACTATATATATAATAAATCCGGTTTATTGTTAATATTTATGAATTAAATTCGTTAATATTGTATTATTTAAAAAAAATTATATTTTATAACCCTTAAGAAAATAATTTATTTTTATTAAAAATAAAATCAACGAATTTATTAATATAATTATATTAAAACAATTAACGCGTTATACAAGTACTTCGGATGCACAAGTACTCAGAACGGTTTTTAACATATTTTAGTTACTGAACTTTAATTAATTATTTTTTAATATTAATAATATGTAACGGCTTAAAAAAAAGCAAGAATAAACCTAACCGTTTAAATTAAGAAACTAAACCCGAAACTTAATTATACGATATTTAGTTTTATATATAAAGTTACAAAATTTATTTTGTATAAACGATATACCGGTATACCTTTTTTTAATAACTATATACCTAAATCGCGAAAATTAACGTTAACCGAAAAAAATCGATTATTAACCGAATTTTCAACTTAAATACGCAAAAAAAAAAAAACATTTTAGGGTTCGGTTATATAAATATATTATAACTTTATAATTCTTTATTTATAAAAAGGCTAATAATTTCGCCCTTTTTTTTTATAACTTAAGCTTTTTCTTTAATTATACTTTCTAAACGTTTTACGTTACTGTTTTATAATTATATATATAACGTACACAATTCGTACCGTATATATTTTTTATTTGGAAAAAACTTTAAAACCTTAATCTTTTTAATAATTTCGTTACCGTATTCGAAAACTTTTAATAATACCTGGTTTTAATAAGTTATTACCCCCAAAAAATTATAAAATACCTTTATAAAGATTTCGGCTTTTCGGTTTTTAAAGTAAAAATCGAACGTATATCTAAAATAACGATTAATAAATATTATAAAACCTTTATATTTTTCAAAAATCTTTTTAAAATCGAAAAAACTAATTATTAATTTTTATTTTACTTTTAATAATTCAACTTAAGGTTCTTTTTTATGTTACCTTTTCGTTTTTAAGTATCCTTAAACGTTATAATTTATAATTATTAATTTTTTAACTTATATCCTTTTCAAATAATTAATAAAATAATTTAAAACTTTTAAATTTAAATATGTTGACCGTAAATACCAAAATCCTGCTAAATTAATATTCGAAAGTCTTTCGGTTCAGGAATTGAATTTATTACGGCAAACCTTAAATAATGCTTTAAAAATATCCATTAAAATATTCTTGATTACAAATTAATTCTCGTTATCCGTTTAATAACAAAAGATAAGATCATTTTTTCGACGTAAATAAATATTAAATATTTATTATTTTATAAATACCTTTTTTTTTTCGAAATAAACGTAAAAATATTAAATTATATACAGAATTTTCGTAATAAAGTATATTATATAATCCCAGAATTAATAAATTAATTAATTTATCGCTTTTAATATTAAGTTCCCCGTATTTGAAAATAAGTACCAATATATCGCTTATATAAATAATATTTTTAAAGAAAGTTCGTTTAAAATTACAAAATCACAAAATAATATTAAAAATATAAAAGGTAATTTTTAAATAAAAAATGGTTAAATTTTTTAAGAAATAAATAAATAAACTAAAGGCTTTTTTTATATATACGTTATATAAAAAGAATAAGCTTGAATTTTTTTATTACCCCTTTAAAAAGTTAATTATTAGGTTTTTACTTTTATTTTTTTTAAACGTTAAATTTCGTTTTTTAATATTATATCGCTTACTATTTAGTACTTAATTAACTTTTATATCAAAAAAAAGGTTTTTATTGAATAAAAACTTTCTTAAAAAATACGTAAAAGTATTTAAAAACTTAATAAATTTATAAATAAATATAATAACGCTTTCCGATTTTTATTTCTAAATTAAACTTTTAACGCTTCCGTTTAAAATAATTATATAACTTTTTTTCCTTTATAACCTTTATTACCTTAAAAATCCTTTTTATCTTTTTTTCGGAACTGGTAGAAATTATCTCCGATCGCTTTTCTGGTTAAATTAATTTTTTAATCGTTTTTTATTTCGATAAACCTTTCTTTCTTCTTATAAAAAGCCGAAAAAATACGTTTATATTCCGTTTTAAAATTTTATAAAAATATATTAACGTTTATTCGTTTCGGATATTAATTATAATTTTTAAATATAAAAGCTTTTTATTCGTAATATCGGTCTTACGTATTATTTAAAAATTTAAGGCTTAATTATTTAAACCCGGGGCTATTATTATTAATAAACTTTTAACCCAGGTTCGATAATTTATTATTTCGGGTTCTTTATATTTATAACCCTTAATTATAATCTTTTTTTATTTATATATATATTCCTTTATCTTTTTATATAATTTAACGAAAAATTTAAATTATTATCGATATTAATTTTAAATATTATTAATTAAATCGTTTTTATATACCTTTTCGGCAACGGTTAATATTAAGTACCAATCCTTAAAATTCTGGTTTTTTAATAAGGAGGTTTTTTAAATAATTAATAATATTAACGATATAGTTTAATTAAAGTTTCTTTAAGGTTTTTCCGTGTATTACAATATTTTTTATCCTTATATATAAATTCTTTTTAGGTTTAAGTATAAACTTTTTATCTATTAGTAATTGAATTTATTAAATTTACGAATTTACTAGATTCGTTTTATTAAAAGGTTCCCATAATAATTAATTTGCTAAATCATTTTCTTAATACCTCGTATACGGTTTTTTTTTTAAAGTTTTAAATCCGTAATGTTTGTTAACTTAATAAGTTATATTTCGTTATTTTAAAATCGATAAATTCCTAAACGTCTAAATTATCGGCTTACTTTCGGAACTCGGTTTTCCAAAGTACTTAATCCTTAAATGTATTATATATTACCGAAAAAAAGATTAAGATTAATATTATCGGTTAAAATAAATATAATTTAAATAAAATACGCATATCGCTTATATTCGCAATTAATTTTTAAGTAAATAAAAATTTTAATTATTAAACATTACGTAATCTTAAATTATATATTTTAATTATTTATTAATTATAAAGTCCTTTAATTACGTCGATTATTCCTTATACTTGTAGATGTGGCTGATATAGTCCCTATCCTGCGCCACAGGTAATCTCCGTAGCGTCTTGTCTATCTTAGGACTCCTGATATTTAACATATATAAAGGACATCAGTTATATTATATTACATGACTAGTTGCAGGTGCTTTAAAACGCGTAATGTACTTTAATGTAATCTTGTTATAACCAATCAAGCTTAGCCTATTAGCAGACGGTCGGAGGTTAATAAGGTTATCTCCGACGTAAGACTTTAGGTCACGTAATATAGATCCGAATAAATCTCCGGATTTAAGGGAATTTATGCATTTAGTAAGTATAAATCCGAAAGGATTTCCGGATTTATAAGGATTTAATTTATTTATAAGGTATGAATTCGAAGAAATAAAGGAATTTAAACGGATCTTAATTAAAATATAAACGTTTATTTATTTTAAATTTTAAATAATATTAATTTCTAATAATAAATATTTATTTAAATTATTAGCGGTTATTTATTATTATGAAATATAATTATTAATTTATTATTTAAATATTTAGAATATTATTATTAATAAGAATTATATAATTAAGTTTATAAAGATTATACGTTATAAATTTTTATTTAATAATATTTATTATTATTATTATATTAATTAATACCGGAAATAACGTTATTTAATAACTTTAAATACAAGTTATCAGATTTAAAAATAAAATAATATAATATAAAAATTAACTTAATTCCTGAATATTAATTATAACGATTATTAAAATTAAATTAAAAAGTTTGAATTTTATAATAAAAAAACACGTTTAAATATTTTTGATTTAAATTAAAACGTATTTCCAGTTTTCAGGATTAAAAACCTTATTAAATTAAAATTTTATTTTGTAACGGCTATAAGCTTAATTAATTATTAAACCTTGGTATATGGTTTATATTATCAATGGTATCGTAGGAATTTAAGTAATAAAAGGATAATTACTTTTAGTAATAATAAATAACCGTAGGTAATTTAGGTAATTATTATTATAAGCTGATATTATTTAAGCTATTGTGGGCAAATACGTTGCAATTCTTCAGGCTGGGGGGGGAACTTGGTTGCTTGATTTCTGTCCTACAACTGGGGGTGGTGGGAGCAGCCACATATAGGCTTCAGCTCCTTTGTCCTTGCAATCCTCGGGCCACATATCAAAGCCCTTTAGTTCCTTTCAACGCCCTTTCAACAAATCATCACAACTGCCGACAGCTATAGAAATAACGAATGTATATATTTTAATTAACATTTGTTTAAATCCGTTTATTTTTCCGCATTTATACCGTATAAATAAATTAGATATTTATGGATCCGGAAATTCTTTCGGATTTATATTTTTTAAATGCATAAATTTCTTTGGATTCGGAGATTTATTCGGATTTATATTCCGTAATTTAAAGTTTTGCGTCGAAAATAATGCTTTTAATTTCCGATCGTTTATTGGTAAATTAAATTTAATTAATTATAATATAATCTTTCTTTTCTTAGAATTTTTGACTTTGAAAATTAATTATTTACTCTGTTCGTTTAATAGGTAACTCTGTTTTTATATATTATTTTTTAAATTTTTATTCTTTATGTTTAACCGGATTAAAAAATAGAAATATTGTAAATGTTCTAATTAAGATAAAGAACGTATATTTTTAATTTCTTTTTTATTTAATAATAATGTTTTGAAATTATGCTTTATTTTTTGTATTTTTTTAAAAAAAAGTACGTTATAATAAAGAACGCGGTTTGTTATAAGAATTATGTCCTGAAAAAATGAAGTTATAACGGTACGGGCGTGCTCTTTAATTTTTTACGTAATATTATTTAAGAATCGAAATGTATAAAGCGGAGAAAACTTTTAGTTATAGAATAATTATTCCGATTACAAAAGAAAAATAAATTAATTAATTATTTTTAACCATTATACCAATAACGAGAATTCTTTTGTTGTAAAAATGTTGAAATAATAAATTATAAGCTTTAGTTTTTGGATAAATTAAAGGAGCAGAAAAGGTTAGAAGTTAAAACGGTTATACGGGTTGCGTAAATTATTTAGATTACGAGGTAGTTAATTAGTTTGAAACCTTAAGAAACCGATTAAGTACCGTTAAGTAGCGTAAATTAGGATTTTAATCCTGGCGATTCCGGCGTTGCTGGTGAAAATTCTTTAAAAAGCGTTAGGCGTTTGTAAAACGTTTTACGGGTTTTTAGCTATTTTCGGAATTTGTATAATTCTTTTATTTAATTAAGTATTAAATAAATTCGTTTTATTTTTATATATTTAATAATCTTTTCGTTTCGTATATAATACCTTTTTTATAAACCAATTTTTGCCTTATATTACTTTTAATCGTATTTATTATTAATTTAAATAAAGAAATATGAAAAATCGGATCAAGTTCGATTTCCGGTAATAACTTTAATTTATAATTATTTCTTAAAATCTTTTTAACAATTTTATATAAATTAATATATTTAAAATCAAGGTTTTTATTAAGTGATTTAGTCTGGATATTTTTAGTAATTACTTAAATTATTTTTCTTTCCGAAAATATTAATTTTTTTAACCTTTTTTAATTTTAATATTTATTTATTTAATTACCTATAAATTTAAGTTTCGTTTTTATTTTGGTATATAATTATTTTAATTATTTTGATATTAAAATTGTTTTAATATTTATAAATTTTCGTATAAATATTTATAAATTTTTAAAATAAATTAAAATTAGCAATTATTAGTATTCTTTTAATATTTTCTTAATAATTAATATTGAAAGTTAATAATCTAATTAATAACTTTTCGTTTTCGTCATTTTGTTTATAATTAATATAATATTATAAATGCGATTTTAACTTTTAAAAAATATATTCCGTTTATTTATTTGTTTTCGGCTTGAATACGTTAAACCATTTATAATTTAATATAAGCTAAGTTATTAATTTTTGTTAAAATTTAAAATGTAGATTATGCCTTTATTTAATATAAAATTTTTTAAAAGTCCGTACATCCTAAAAATATATTTAAGGAAAATATATGTAAATTATTTTATATCGGTATTTTCGTTATAAAGTAACAAATGAAAAATTTATAAATTAATTAATTGTTATAAACATATTATTATAACATATTTTTATAATTAAATCAATTGTTATAAACATATTATTATAACATATTTTTATAATTAAATCTTTTAATATAAGGATTTTAATAATAAAGTTAAATATAATAGAATTTTATATTTATTTTGTAATGGATAATAGTTATAATTTTTTGTAGGGTTTGTATTGTCGTATTTTTGCCCTGGCGTAAATATTACATTATTATATTAATTTTTATACGGTTATTTTCATTTTAGGGAAGTAATATGTTCGTTATAAATATTTTAAAGTTTTATAGATCTTTAAATATTTATGTAGTTAATATTTATATATACTTCGTATTAAATGCTTTTAAAATTCTTTTAATATTTAAATTTTATTTATTTGTTATTCTTTAAGAAGCTTATTATTGTATCATTTTATATGTTAATATATATCAATTCGAATTATTTTTATTGTAATAATTTATTGTTATTATAAATATTTTTCGGGTATTATATCGAAAATCTTTTGTTATTTTTTAATTTTAGGTTTTTTTAAGTTAAGTTATCTATTAAATACGTTTATTTTATTATTTCTTGATTTTCTCTAATAAATAATAACATAATTGAATTTAAAAAGAGATTTTGTATAATATAATTACTTTCCGATTGGTTTTTGTATTATAAAAAAGTATGAAATATTTTTATAATCCGTATATATTTTGATTTAATATATATTATTTTGAAAATAGTATTTAAATTTTTTAAAATCGTTAACAATAGTTAAATTCTTTTTTATTATATTTAAGATAATTTAGTTTGGCTTTATATAATTTATAAAAGTAAAATGTAATAAGATAAAAGTTTCTTTAATTATTTTAATATCTGATTGTTACTTTTAAGGCGTAATCCGAAATGTTGCTTTTTAATTTAATTGGTTGCTTTAAATCGTATATAATTAATACTGGTTTATTAATTAAAACCTTTTTAATTTATTAAAAAAATTTATTCTTTTAATATTGATTTGAACCTTTTTTGTTTTTAGTCAGTTTTATTAACGGCATAATTATTTTGTTAAGAGTACGTATAAACTTTTTATAATAATTAATAAACTTAAGAAGTGCTTGTATTTTTTAGCGTTAATAGATTATATTTATTCTTTAATTATTTCAAGCCTTTTGGGGTTTATTTTAATATATTTGAAGTATTTTATTTTTTATATATAAACGTTATTTTGTTTAACGTTAAATAAGAAATTAATATTTTGTAACGGTTATAAAACTTTATAAATATATTTTGTATACTTTTTTTTTAATATTGAATAAATTAGGATAATATCGTGGTAATATATTATAAAAGGATCTAAGTATTGTTATAATACGTTGTTAATTATTTGCTGGAGAGTTGCCGGTACGTTTATAAGTAAAAAACATATAATAAGTTATTCGAAAAGTCCGTATTTAATTTTAAATGTTGGTTTTTATTCGTTATCTAGTTTAATTCGTATTTAGTTATATGCTTTCTTTAAGTTTAAAGATATAAATTATTAGGTTTCGTATAAGTAATCTTTTATTTCGGTAATTAATAATTATCGGATTTTATTTTTAATAATAATGTCACTAAGCTGTTTATAATCGATAATAAGTTATAATTTTTTTTAGTTCGAAAAATATTAAATATGTTCTCCATAACTTAAAACATTTCATATAATCTTTTTTTAATTTATTTTTGCGGTAATTACGTAATGCCTTTAATTCTATCTAATTTAGGTTATAAATGGGATAAAAATAATCGTTTTGCTATTTTAAAGAATTATTTTATGGTTTTATTCCTTATAAGCTAATAATTTTGTTTTAATCTTTTTTTAAACTAGTTATTTATATTTATGGTATTTTGGTTATACTTTAGTTATTTATTCCAGTAATTTTTTAGGCTTAATAATAAGTCGTTATTTATTTGCTAAAATTGTGCTTTGACGTTTATAATACTGCTCCGTATTTTTCTGGTATACTTTTTATTTATTACGTATTTTGCCTCTTTAGGTAGTAAGGTTTTTATTGTATCTTTATACTTATATTCGTCAACCTGATTAATCGAATATTAAGATTTTGCGTCGTTTATATCTTGCATATCGGTAGAGACTGAAAAGAAATTTATCTGGTTAGTTTTTTAATTAATAGCTGGATTACACTGCTTTAATTATAATAATCCGAGAATTATATTATAATTTTTTATTAAGATAATATCAAAATTAATGGTTTATTTTTGTTCGACGAAGGTTTTAAGATAATTAATTTCGTATTTAATCTATTCCTTATTATAATTAAATATTTAACTTTCGGTATTTTCGACCTTATAAAAACTTTTTTTTGTTTTGTTCTTGTAACTGTAGTTTATTTATTATTTTCGGGGCGATATAATTTCCTTCTATAGTTTTGCAATTTATTATTACGGTATACTAGTTTTTTTAATTCATATTTATATTATGATTAGTTCTTTTGTTACCGTTTTTATTCCGTATAAAACTCCTTTGAGGTATTATTGTTTACCTTTATTTTTTTGCTTACCTCAGTCTTTTTTATATATAACGTTAATTTTTTGAACTGTTTTTAAGTTTTATAATTTATTTTAAAAGCTGTTTGTTTAGCTGTTATAGTTGCTATAAATATTTATTTTGTTGGCGTAACGTATTTTCCAAATAGGCAATTTGCTTTTAGAAAGCCTTTTTAATAATATATTCTAATTTTAAAACTTTATTTCCGTAAAAAGAAAATGATTAAATATTTCCTTAAAAGGCGCGTTACTTTATTAAGTTTTCGGTAAACGTTAACTAAAACTGTAAGTCTATAATTATTTTTTGGTAATTTCTTTTTACTGTTTTTTAAACTAGCTTTTTTTGCGTTTAGTAATTATATTAATCGCGGTAATAAAAGTGGTTCTTTACAAGGTGATTCTTTTTTTTTTGGCCAAAATTTAAATATTGCTAGTTGGTTAATTTTGTTCTAGGTTGTTATTTTTTATAGATATCGGTATTATTTTTAATTTTTCGGGTCGTTGCCTGTTTAATCGTTAAAATTAAAACCTTGTCGTTATATTTGTATAAGCCGTCGTACGATATATTTTTTATAGTATTCGTATATTTTGTATTAATGTTGTCTATAATTAATGACGTAAAATTTTCCGTACCGATTAAGCTTTTTTAGGTATAGGTTTTCCTTTTATTTTTAATATTTTTTCGTTTAAATGTCGAAAATTGCCTCATTGTTTTCTTTTTATCGTTATTATGATTAGGGAGGTAAATTATACTTTTTAATTTTTTTTTATCCTTTATATTTTTTTTATTCTTTATGTTTTGAAATTATTTTATAAAGGTAGGCTTAATAGAAATAATATTTTTAATTGTTGTTTGGAATAACCTTTTGGTTTCCTTTAATCCTTATCGTATTTTTGGTAAAGGGTTATAATTGTTTCGGATACGAATTATATTAATCGATTTTTTGTTGTTGGTTTCCTTCCGGTGCTGGTTTTCGGATGTTGGAATTTATTATTGTGGTTGCTTGTAGCTTTTATATTGCCGTACAATATGTTTTTATTTTCTGTAATTGTAGTAGGTGATTAAGCCCTTTTTGAATTCAATAGTTTTTAATTTTATAGGTTCTAGGTAAGTTCCGTAAGAGGTTGAAGGTGTCAAATGTGTTGAGATCGGAGTGAGAGGAACAATACGGGTATGTAAATAACTAGTCTGAAACTTGCCCTTCCTCTCTAAGAGGGGAACGAGCAACTAGCTATATAGCGATTTTCCCGCAAAGGCATCGCAATAGTTACGTAATGGTGACACATAATATGGCTAGCGTCCTTTTAGTAACGCGTATAATCCTTTATACTTCTTTAACCCTTGATAAAGCTTTTCCCCCCCTAGGCGTTTACCTTTAAAGGTTTCAAATAAAATTATCCTTATTACGTATTATAGGTAATAAGTTATTCTTATTAAAGGCATATAATAACTTTATAACGAACGGAAATAATCAATAATTAATAATAAAACGCAACCCGTATAAATTTTTTCCTAAATAAATAATATATTTAAAATAACTTATAATAAATAATTAAAATACCGAAAATTCTGCCGGCAAAAACTTTTAACCGTTTTATTAACGTAACATATAAGCCGAAAAGATTTGGATTAATATTAAAACTAATTTTAATAAAGTTTATTTAATATAGAAAAAAAATATAAATTTCTTTCGTTATTTTATCGTAATAAACTTTATAATTAATTTATTATTAATTTGGTATTAAATTTGTTTTTATTAGAGTAACGATTTCCCAGATTTATTATCCAAAGCTTTTAATAAATAATAACGCAACCGTTTTAATTTTGCGGCCCGGTTTTCTTTAAATTTTTTAAAACAATATTAAATGGATAAAAAATATTTATGCCGTTTTCGATATAAATACTTAACGATTTTCCTTTTTTAGTCATTATTAATTTTTTACGAAAAGAAAATTCATACAAGTTTTTGCTATTATTAAGCAATATGCTATTAATAATAATAATAAAAATAAGAAAATTGACGAAAAGGCCCATAACAGCACTTAAATATTGCCGTAATAATTATGTAATTTTTGTTTCGATATCGTTACAAACTAAATTAAAATTTTATTTTAAAATATCCGATAAACCGTAAATGCTATATTACGAAATATATATAGCTAAATGTCCTTCGGCAACACCTTTTAATAAATAATAAGCAATAATTAACGCTTTTCTTATACTATAACCTTCTTTGCAACCTTTTTACTATAACATATTTTTTTTAGAAATTTCTTATTTTTTTGGATTTCTTTTGCTTTAATAACGCTTTATACAAAACAGTAAGCTTTTTTAATAAATAATTACAAAGTTCCTAAATATTCCTTTTTTAAAAAATACCTTCTTACTTTATAAAGTATTATTTATTATTACGGTTCTTTCGGTATGCCAGAACTTTTTCCACTTTCTGACGTTTTTTTGCTTTTATATCGATGTCGCTTTTCCGCTTTTTTTCAAGGTTGCTTTTATTATGCTACGGCTTTAACAATAATATGGGGGAAATATTAGAAATTTTGTTATATACAGGTAGGAATCGTCTCTTACAGGTTAACTTCGAATTTATAATTTTTATAATTTAAAAGGGTTTAATATACTTATCGGAAGACTTTCTGCTGGACCTTTACTAGTTAATATGCTTAATAAAAAGAATTTTCCTATTATTTCTTTTAAAATTCCTTCGTAAGGCAACCTTTATTATAATATTTTTTATACGTATTTTAAGCTTTATAAAAATGTTTTTATAACGTTTTTTTCTTTTTTTGCATTATTATAACTTTTTTCTAAATTACTTTAGTAAGCTTTAAATTTTTAAATTATTTCGGTATAAAGGCAATATTTTTTAAAGCTCGTAAAATATGTTTAAAAAATGCTTCGGCCGCTATTATCTTAATCGTTATATAATAATTATTGTTATACAAAAATTATACGGTTAATAAATATAACGCTTAATTTATTTACTTTAAATTATAAAATATTCGTAAATAATGTTTTAAAAATTAATTTTAACGTTCCGTTTATTTATTTATTTATAAATAAAAGGTTATACTTAATTTTTGCTTGGTCATAAACAATTTATAAAAGGTTTTCCAGATATTATTCGTAAATAAAAAGCCGTAATTAGGAATTATACCGTCGGGCGTATTATGTTAATTAAAAATATAATAAAAAACTATTTTAGCTAAATTATTAGCAGTAAACTTTGTCGTTATTACGATATAATAAATATATTTGGTTATTTTCTTATTACGATAAAAATAACGTTATAACCTTTTTCGCCGTATAGTTTTCTAAATAATAATAAACTTATAATAAAATCTATGTTTTTTTTATAATGGGCGATTTAAAATCGGTAACGAAACAAATTTTTTATAAAGATCATATAATATTACTTTAAACCTTTAACATTTAAAGCAGCTTTTTAAATAATCCTGAATATTTTGCTTTTACGCTTTTTAAAAATAATTTTAAATTAACCGTTTATATATTTTTATATCGCTGAAATAGCTTGCTATAAAAACATTATGGTATTAATTAACAAAACTTTTTACGTAAATCCGGGTTATATAATACATAAATTACGTTCTTATATTTTAATATGTTATCCTTCTTTTCGATACGTTATAATTACTTACCTATTTCGCATCCTCTAAAACGTTTCGTTTCCTAAATTTTGCCAAAAACAAATTTATTTTTTTACTGCAACTTAAAAATTAAAGTAACCAATAGGTTTTTTTCCGGCAATAATACCGTTTCGACAGCATTATTAACGTTTTGTTATCGTGAAACGAACAATTTATAACCTATAATCCCAGCTAATATATACCTTACCTTTTCGGATACATCCCTAACCGCCTTATTTTCGGGCTTATATATATATATTTTTAATATAATATCCGTAACCTTATTGATAAGATAATAAATATTCGCAATTCCAAAATTTAACTAAAGTATCTTTATTCTTAACGTCTTTTTTATTATTTCGACATCGTTTCTTTTTTAGGCGTCTTCGTTTTCGTTATTTCGTAACAAATTAAATTTCCTTAATAAATTAACGGTTAAATATTTTTTTTCCGACTGGAATATAATAATAAAATTTATCGTTATAAAATTATTTAATTACCTTAATTACCTTATATTAAAATATTATTTTAATTTTAAAAATTTAAAATTAAAATAATCCGTAATAAATTTAACAGGAAATTATAAATAATTAATAAAATAACGTTATTCTTTAAAGATATTTATAATAGCCAGTAACTTACTATTTTTTATAACGTAATAAATCTTTTCTGGCATTACTTTTCGGAATCTAAATACTATTAGGTATCAACGGTTTCCGTAAAATTAAGATATAACTGCCGTAATAATCTTTCCGGACGCATTTATTTCGATACGAATAAATAACGATAAATTAAAATATTCAAATATTTTTCCCGTTATAAAAATGACTTAAAATATTTTAAACGTTATCTTTTTTCGAAAAGATAATTATATAAAACCTTTAGTATTTTGACGAAATCAACTTATTAATAATATAAATATTTTTACATAATTTTTAATAAATCTTCGATAAAATCTTATAAAACTTAAAAAAACTTAAATCTTATAAACGTTTTTTGGTAGCTGTGAGGTCTTAAGAACTTTAATGCAACCTTTTTTTATTTTAATACCATACGGCAAAATTTGGAATTTAAATTCTTTTTAAAAAAATACATAAAATTTACATTTATTTATATTTGCGTAAAACTTTTACTTTTTTAATTTTTCGAATATTTTACGAATATATTATTCGTACTTTGCTAGACTTTTGCTCTATATTAGTATATCGTCGAGGTAAACGATATAAATATGGTTCATTAAACCCGTTAAAGCTCGATTAATATATATTTAAAACGTAACTAAGGCGTTAAAAAGTCGAAACGGTATTATTAAGTACTTGAAATAACTATATCTTATCTTAAAGGCGGTTTTTTATTTATCGCCTTTTTTTAACACGTATTCGACGGTACGTATTTTTTAAGTTTAATTTCGTATATATACGAACATCTGCTAAACGATCCAGAATTTTTTATACTAAGAATAACGGTATGCAATTTTTGCAAATTATCTAATTAAATCCTTTATAATCGATATAAAAGCGTAACGCGCTTTTTTTTTTTAAAGCAAATAATATAAAGGCTTCGGCTGGGTTATTGCTATATTTAATCCATCTTTTTTTTTTTCCGTAACCTTTAAGAACTTTTAAAAACTTTAAATTTTTGTTTGAAAATGAATAAAAAAACCCTAACAAATTCTTTTCTTTTAAAAAAATATATCGCATGCTTTTATAATAAATGTTTCGGTAACTTAATAACTTTTTCTTTAAAAAATATATCGATATAATTATTATAGTATTTCTTTTTATATTTTTCGAATTTCTTTTAATTTAAGCTTTTTAATATTTTCGCCCGGCATAATCAATATAACAGCCGTTACGGTTATAACAAAGGTAACATTTCGTAACTTCTTCGCTAAATTAGCAAGCTTAATATCTTTACGTTCAAAGCGATACCTTTATTTAAATTGCAACTAATTAATGGCGGAATTTATTTCCCGAAGTTATAAAAACCTTAATATAACATCCGGTCTTTTTGTTTTTACGGTAATAAAATGATATTTTTTAATTTCGTAATGTTAAATAAGTTTATAATCCGAATTTATAACGTTATATAGCCGTATATTATAATAAAGTTGTTTAAAAAAGCTTTTACCATCGGTATAAATTTTAATTGAAATAGTTAATCCTTTTTTTCGAACGTTTTACGATGTATTATATTATAATTTACCCTTAAATCCATTTAACCGTAAAACGTTATTTTTAATTTTTTTGCGCATTTTGAAAAAAATAATATAAATATGACGAAAAGCCTTTTTTTTATTAGCGAAGATTTTATATAAAGTTCAAATTAATACTTATTAAAATTTCTTTGGGCTGTTCGTTATAAAATGGCCTTTTTCGTTATAATTAAAATACGTCGCTTTAAGGCAAAAATTAAATATATGGTTCTTTTTAACGTAATAGCTATATATATACTTTTAAAGTATATTTGTTACGTTTTAATTCTTTTTCGAATATTCAAATGTACGGTAATTTATTTTCCCGTATTTAAAGCAAATTTCTTATAATATTGAAATGGAGCAGGGTGCAGAGTCGGACACATGGCCTGACTAATCGGTTAGTCAGCACCCTCTATGTATTTCTAGCAGTTCTTTTCGCCGGGCGCAACCCCGAGAACACTATTACTTATTATTTATAATTTTGCTTTAAGATTAGTTTTAATACTAAAATATAATAGCGCCATTTTATTATTTCTTAAACCCTGGGCTTATTCGTAATACACTTTTCGATTATGTGTTAATTAAGACCGAATCTTCCCGGTTCAATTTATCTGGCTGCTCAGAAAAGGAAATTAGCTTTAATTAACTTCCAAGGCAATTTTCGATTTTCGATTATAAAACGGAAGGAATAAGGTCCTAATTAAAAACGCGATTATAATTACGATTATGATTATAATTATGCAAACCTGATAACAACTTACGGTAAACGATTAATAATTACGATAATAACGTAACCCCTTTTTAATTAATAAAAGAATTATTAAACTGTTTAAATACGATCCCTTATTTAAAGATATAATTTTATTCGGAAAACGGCAAAAAAATATAAGCGCGGACGGTAACCGGTATTAAAACTTAATTTAATTACTTAAATTTTCAATCGATTATATAATTTCGAATATTATACGTATTAATAAGGAAATTACGTAATACAAGAAATTATAACATTTAATTAATAAAAGTTAAAAAAGTTAAAATTACGTTATTAGTAACATAATTATTAAGATTTAAATTAATTAAAATAAATGTAATAACGATAAAAATAACGATATAAATACAATAATAAATACAAATAAAAAAAGAAATAAGGTTATAAAGTTATTTATTTTATATACGAAAGGAAAATACCGAAAAAGAAATAACGTTTTTTAATACGATATAGGAATTAAAAAAAGAACGTTACGTAATATATTTTAAACCTTTTTAACGTTAATCGAGTAATATCTTATTTAGTTATTATTAAGCGGTATTATTTAAAAAAAAATTATTAAATTCAAAGATTATGGCTTTTAAGTTAATAATAAAAATATTAATTAATAAATTAAAAAAGGTATAATTAAATAATTAACGCTATAATATTAATTAAAATAATGTTATTTAAATAATTAATAAAAAGTTTATACTTAAAATAATTATTACGGATAATTATTTAACGTCTCATATAAGCTCGCGAACCAAACAAGCTCGCAAGCCGTTTTTTGGCACCTTATAATAACAAACTTAAATTACTTAACCATAACATATTAAATTAATTTTAATTAATCGAATACTTTTTTGCTAACTATATTTACAGCTTGTTTTTAAACGTCTATATTATATTAAAGCCTGTTACGGATATTATATTATTATTTTTGTTTTTTAATCTGCCCGTAACCGACTAACGTTTAATGCGTCCAAGTTAATATTACCCCCATTTCGTATCAAGCAAAACCGAGCGATTAGAAAATTATTATTGACCGAATCCTTAACCCAAATACGTAAGCATTTTTTATCCGGCTTTTATACGTTAAAGATATATGTTAGGAAACGTATTAAAAAACGCGTTAAAATGCGCGTTACGGGATATTTCGTAAGGCGCGTCGGTATGTGACGGGGCGTATGGCAGGGCGTATAACAGGGCGTATAACAAGGTATGTCAGGCTTGATCTGGTAACAATTCGATACTTACGTAATTAAATAAATAAAATAAACGTTTCCAATTAAAAGAAATACTTATTAAAAAGGATAAACAAGATTTTTTGGCCGGTAAAAAGGTGGTAATAACAGAAAGCTGCTGGTAGCTGCTAAAGGTTGTCGGTCGCATATAGGTTAGGAAGAAAAAATAGTAACATAACATCCGCAACAAGTTTTAATATAATGTGCACGTTTGGAAAAAAGCTGTAAATACAGTTAGCAAAAAAGTATTCGATTAATTAGAATTGATTTAATGTGTTATGATTAAGTAATTTGAATTTGTTGTTGCAAGGTGCCAAAAAACGGCTCGCGAGCTTGCTTGGCTCGCGAGCTTGTGTGGGACGTTATTTTATGTTTAAATATATTTTTATTAAAATAATATTTTATAATTTAAGTAAATTTAAGGATTAATAATATTAATTAATTTAAAATAAAATTTAATAAGTTTTTTTAAAATTTATTAAAAATTTTTAAAATTGTTATTTAAATTTAGTTATAATACGGATTATTTTTAAAATTAAATCTTTTTAATTTTATAACAAATTAAAACTTTGCTTTAAATATAACCGTTTAATACCGATTAATAAAGAATTTTTATATTAATAAGTTTAATAAAATTAAATTCCGGAATAATAATAATCCGATCGGATCCTTAAAACCTGTTAAGGGTTTAAGTATACAAATAATTTTTGAAATTGTTATAAAAATACCGAAAGAACGAAAAATTTTATAAAGGTACGAATTTTTAAAGTTATTTATAGAATTTGCAATATTTATACCGGACGTTATACCTTTTAGATAAATCGATTAACTTGAATACAATTTTTCTATATTTATTATAGATAGGTTCTCGTTTTTTATAGTTTTTTTAAATCCGTTAACTTATCCGGATTTTTACTTTTTAAAAATCGAAATTATTTATTAAGTTAAAAAAATTCTTTAATTATATAAAAAATATATATTTACGACCTTTAAAATATTTATCGAATTATTATTTTAAATTAATAATATTAATATAAAGGATTAAGTTAAAGTAATTATTAATAAAGTAATTAAATAAGATAAAGTAATTAAAATCGTTTTAAAAACTTTAAAATTATAGAACTTAAAGTAAATTCGGACCGTTGAAAATTAATTAAGGATTTTAATTAAGCAAGCTTAACGGAATAACTTTAATTAGGTTTACGATTATTATTTAAAATATGCCGTTAAGATAAAAAATATCTTGAAGAACATTAAGCAAAAAAAGTAATTAACTAATAAAAACGAATATATTAAAAGTTTTTTAAAAAGGTTATTAACCGGTTATTTCGAAAGATTTATTAATAATTCGAATATATAACTTAACAACTTATACGTAATAATTTACGATAAGGTTTTTATATTAATTAAAGATTAGGTTATAAATAAGGCTATATTTTTTAAATATAAAGGACGTAAGCGATAATATAAAGGTATTCGTTTTAATATTAAGTAAGAAAATAAAGATCAGTTTTATTCGGTTTAATAACCCAAATAATAACGATAAGGAAATTCTTATTTACGATAATTATTATCGAGCCGGATTAATTAGGTATCGAAAATTACGAACGCGTTATAAAAGTTGAAAATTTATTAAGCCCGAAAAATTTAAAATTTCGAAGTTTGTAAAAAAAAAATAAAAAACCGAAAAGTAACCCGGATATTATGATATTACGTGCCGTTAAAATAGGAGGAATTTTGGATATATAATTATAATGCCAATGTATCGATTAATATAATTAATTTTAAACCGGAGAAGTTTAATTAATTAAGTTTTTACCGTAAATAAAGTAGATACCGAAATTTAAAAAGTTACCGAAACGGTTATTAAGGTTATATTAAATGTTTTAATAATTTTAATTAAAATATTTATTAATTTTGTTAAAAGCTTAAATATATTATATAAAAGTGCCATTTATTTATCGATATAGAAAGTATAAAATTAATTTTATTTATTAATAACGGTTATATTATTTTTTTTAGAACTTTAAAAAATAAGGTTATTTTAAGCATAATTTAATTTCTTTAAGTTTTAAAAAGTTGAGTAATTAAATAATAAATTTTAATTTAAAAAAATATTCTAAAATGGATTTATTGTTTATTAATTTTCCTTACCCGATTTAAAAAAAAAAAGAGGAGGTATTTTAATCGGCGAGACAACATTTTCCGGGGCGTTAATAATTAATTAATTAACCCCGATCCGAATATTATTAATTTAGTTAAATTTTAAAAATATATTACACTTTTATAATTAAATTAATAAAAGTTTTATATTAAATAGATTAAAATAATTAAAATTAATATAATTTATTTTTTCGACTATAAAAAAGAATTGTTTTATAGAAGAGTATCTTTACGGGAATAGTTATAAAGCAACTCCATCAAGAACAAAGGTACCCGTTATCTAAAGAAAATCAGAGTTTTAAAAATTAATAATTTTAATTAATTAGGGTATTTATTAATGTTATAATAATTAAATAATTTAAAAATAAAAGAAATTTTAAAAGTACAAAAAAAAATAGAATTAAGTAGAAAATTAACGATAATAATTTAATATATAAAGGATTTTTTTTTTATAATATCAAAAAACACGTTTTAATAAATAATATTTTTCGGATAAATATTAATACTTCTTAAATAAACGATATTATTTAAATGGATGATACTTTTATTTATAAAGGTTTAATCGCTAAATATATAATTAAAGTTTTAAAAAAACAAATTCGCAAAAGCTTTAAAAAAAAGTTTGAAATTATTTGGTCCAAATTAATCGAAATTTATTTAAAGTTCGGAAAAGTTTTTAAAACCTTTATAGTTATTAAGATTTTAAAGGTATTTAATTATAAAAATACGGAAACGATTAAAATAACCGAAGTTAAAATACAAAAATTAAAAGTTTTAAAAATAAAAATACCTTTTAAGATTTTTATTATAGATATCGGTTATAAACAAAAGATTACAAAGAAATTAAAATTTATTAATTTAATAATATAACTTAGTTAAATATATTATTTTGTTATTAAATTAATAGTTAAAGTAAGTTATAAAGGCGGCGAAAATTTAATTAATAAAGTTATCGATACTGGAGCTAAATTTAGCGTTATCGGTACGTCGTACGTTAAATAATATAAATTAATTATACGATAAATACGTATATTATTTATAGGTTTTAATTTTTAAAAAAAGGTAACGGTTAAAGGTATTATTAAAATAACCGTTTAATTAATTTAACGATTAATTATTATTGTTTTATTTATTATTAATAATTATTATATTACGTAATTATTCATATTAGAACTTAATTATATAACTAAAGCAAAAATACTATTAAATATAAACCTAAATATAATGAAAAAGATTTTAAAGTTTAGCCCGTTAAAAACTATTATTTCCTTAATTTTTGCTAAAAGAATTACGTATAATATCCGTATTAATAAAAGATTTGAAAAAAAGTAACCGGTAAAATAATAAGCCGTTTTATTAACGAAAATAAGTTTATAAACGAAAATATAAATAAATATGTTACGAATCTTTACGTTTTTTCGATTTATAATATTTATATTAATTAAAATTTAATAATAATTTAAAAAGTTATAAGTAATAAATTAAAACTTAAAGATATTATTTAAAGTTAATTTAGCGATAAAAAACTTATATACGTTTTAAAAAGAATATTATAAAACTAGATATAATAAAAAATTAATAATAATTAAACCGTATAAATTAATATAATATATAAGCCGAGATAAAAGAAAATGATTTTAAGTAATAATATATTACCAAACGGATTAATATTATCCGGAAATTGGTATTAAAAAAATAAAAATTTTAAAAATGTTTAAAAAATTATTAATTAAAGGAAAAAAAAATTTATAAACCTGGTATATTATTATTTACTTTATTTGTTAAGTTTATTATTATATTACGAAATACCCAATTTATTAAAAAAAGGTTAAGGTTATTTTTAATTAACTTTATAATAAGTTTAACCGTATTAAAAAAACTTTATTTAAAAAAATGCTTTTTATAAAAAAAGTTATTTTAGCCTAAAATTAACAAAATTATAGCAAAATTAAATCGAATATTATATTAGACTATAGAAATCGAATAATTTTTTATAAGATATAATAAATTAAGGGCATAATAATATTTGTGAGCTTTAAAAATAAATTATTCGACGTATTATGAATATATATTTAATAAAAATATTTAAATAATTTTAGGCCGAATATAAAAATGTTTAGTTTTTTGTTAAAAAAAAGGACGGTAATTAATAATTAATTAATTTTATTATTAAATTAAACGTTATTCTTTTGCAAAATATCTTTATACTAGAAAATTATAACCAATTTTCCGCGGATTTTATTATATATTCGTTAATTATTTTGGTAGATTTTCTTTCCGGTTACAATTAGGTTATATTAATTTTTGTTAGCAAAAATCTTATTATTTTTACCATATTTTTAAGATTTTTAAAATATATTAATATACTTATAAGGTTTATTATTTTCGTAATTTATTTTTGCAGTATAATAAGGAAATTTTTTAACGATTTGATAGCCGATATTGCCCGGTTATTTATTAATAACGTCGGTATTAAAGGTTTAAAAATAAAATATAATAACAAAAAAAAATTCTGGAATTCGGTAATTTATATAAGAAGATATCGTTAATATAAATAAGATTTTTATTAACTATAAGGTTGTTAATATATCGATTAATATGATAAAGTTTTAATAATATTAAGAAATAACCGTTATAATCGGATTTTTTTGCGGAATTAATAAACGGCAACCGGATATAATTAAGGTGAAAAAGATTTTAGAAATTTTGTTATATAAAAACATTTCGAAAGTTAAAGCTTTTTTAAGTATCGTTATTTATTATCAAGTTTTTATTATATATTTCGTTATTAAGATTAAATCTTTTTTACGTTTATTCCGAAAAAAATAACCTTTTATTTAAAAATTTAATTAAAATCGTATTATGGAAAATATAAAAAAAACGATTATTATTATTCCGACCTTGGTTATTTTGGATTATAATTTTATTATAAGCAAAATTATTATAAAAATAAATATAAATAAAAACGGGTTTAAAAATATTTTTGCTTAAATAATTAATAATATTAAATATTTCGCCCCTTTTAAAAATAATATTTAAAAAAACGTTAAATTAAATTATAATATTAATAAGCTACAATATTAAGTTATTTTTAAAGTTTTAAGGAAATTCCAAAACTATATTTACGAAATCCGATTTATATTAAAAACCGACGTTAAGGTATTAATAATTTAGATTAATAATTTCCTAGATTTCTACTTAAAGTTATTTTTACCCGTTGAATTATTTAAATAAAAATGTTCGATTTCGAAATTAAGCATATTTTTGGTAAAAGAAATCTAACCGTCGATAGTTTATTCCGATCGCCGCCTAAAGCTTTTAACGCGTTAAACGATTAATAAAAAAAATTAATAATCTTATTAATATTTAATTAAACGTTATTCGATTTAACCTTATTTTAACCCGTATAACTTTAATTTTTATTAAAATAAATAAGGATTTTCTATTAGGAACTAGTTTAAAAAATCGTAAAAATACGTTAGGTTGTTTACGATATTAAACTTTTTTAATTAACTGCGTAAAGTTTTAATAAAAAAAAGCCGCTTTTAAAATCGAGCCGTTAAATTATTTTATACAGAACGGTATTTTATGACCTAAGGCAAATAAGCGATATAGTAGCGGTAAATTTATCGCTATAAAACGAAAGCGATTTGCGGTAATTAAATAATGTTATAAAAATTGTAATTATAAAGGATGAAATTTAACTTATTATCGTATAATAATCTTTTATTATTAACAAAAATTATTTAATTATATTCGGAAAATAATATGGAAATATATAAAATGTTAAAAGGTAACTAATCTACGGTTCGAAAAAAATTATAACTTTTCGTAATTTATTAATATAATTATTATTTAAATAATTAATGTTTAATTTATATTTAACGATAACGGTTATAAAATTACGGTTAAAATAAAGTATAAATTATCTAATTATTTAAAAGTTAAAATTTTATATTTTATTACGTTAATATCGATTAAGAGATTTTTAAATAAGTACATTTTTTACCGATATAATATTCCGATTGAAATTAAAATAAATAATAATTTTGAAAATAAAAGCAAAATAATTAAAGTTTATAATATATTCGGAATTTAGCGAAAGATTAAAATTACGTATACCGTTTAAAGATAAGGCCTAATTAAAAAAAGGTACGTTTTAATCGTTAAAAGTTTAATAAAAATAACGAATAATATTAATAAAGTATAAGTTAAATTTTTGCCTAAGATGGTTTTCGCCGATAATACCATTATAAAAAGTTACGGCCTAAGCCTATATAAATTACTATACGGATAAAAAGCGGTTTTACCGATCGAAATAATTTTGCCGATATAAAAAATTATAATATAAAATCTTAATATTCCGAAAAGAAAATTAATTACTTAAAGAATTTGGTTTTTAAAAAGAGAAATTAAAGGCGTAATTAAGGCTACCAAAAATTATTATTAATTAACGTCGTAAGGTATTAAATTTGCAAATTAGAAAAACGAAAATAAAATAAAAAACAGATTTTTGAAAATAAACGACCTAATATTATTATATAATACGCCTTAATATATAAATATATCCAATGATATAAAACTTAAATAACGATAAATTAGCCCGTACTTAAGTAATAATATTATTAATTTAAATATTTATTATTTAAAAAATTTTATAAAATAAAATTATAAAAAACCTTTTTTATTAATAAATTAAAATATTTTATAACAAAAAAAGGATACTAAAAACCGCTTAATTTATAAAAGAATAATTAAACGAAACCGTTTACCTATTAACCCGACGACAAAATATCGGATACCTTTAATATTATTAATATTAAATTACCATAAAATGAATAACTTAAAGTTTTAACATATGTAAAAATAAATATTAAAATATAAATATTTAATAATTAATTCGAAAATTACGTAATCGCAAATAATAATTATATACCGGAAACGAACGAATTAAAAAAGCGGAAAAAATTAATACGATTAATTACGAAAAATTAAAATATAAAAACCTTATTACGTTCTATTATTATCTTACTTATTATTATTTTATACGATATTTAATATATTTTATTTATAATTAATATATTTAATTATATTTACCCGGTATTAAAAATCCGAAATATACTTTTTAATTTTATTCCGAAACCAATTTCAATTAAATATTTTTATAATCGGATAAATATTATTACGAATATCTTTTTTAATTTATAATAACCGCTTATAATTCGCCTTAAAACCTTCGAACCGATTATCCCGAAAGGTATAATCATAACCTTCGATAAATCCGATATAATTACTATAAAATTCTTTATAGAATTTCGGAATTGATTAATATTTAAAAAATAAATATATATTATATTAATCGGGTTACTTTAATATTCGATATTATCGTTCATATAATTCGTACGGAATAATATTAAATACTCCAAAAATTTGAATAAATAAGTTAATAATATATCGAAAATTTTTAATAAGCAAAAATATAAAAAAATCCGTAAATTCGGCCCGAAACATCTCGACGTATATAAAATAAGATGGTAACTTTTTACCTTCGTTTTGGAACATAATAATTATATTAAATTAAGCATTTGCGGTTGCTTAAAAGTTTTTGCTTTCGATTCGTTATCGTATGTACCGATCGGTAGCTGGACCGCCGACCAAGTTAATAAATATAATCCCGAACATTTTTTATTAATTAATAAGAATTCGTTAAAAATATTATAAATGATAAAAAGTATTTTTCTTAATATGTTTAAGCGTTATGTAATGCATAATATTTTGGTCGTTTTAAAACTAAGCCAATTTCTGCTAACGTTCGATTTAAAGGTTAAAAAAACGTAACAAGGAGCCGATTAGTGATACGCGGACCTGCTGGAATAATCGAAGCCGTTAATAAAGAACCCCGAAATAATACTGCGAGATTGGAACATTTTAAAAGGTAAAGGTATAATTGATATTAATCGGCGGGCACCGGTTATCTGCTTAATAATATTTAGGATTAAGCTGGATATTAAATTCTTTATTATTTTAACTAACGGTAATATATATTAAAAAGGCCAAGGTTTAAAACGTTATAAGTTATTTATAACCGATATCTTAAGTAACAGGGCATCTTAATTAAATACTATATTACGGAATTTATATTAAAAAAAATTAATTCGTAAATAAGTACCCGGCGATATATTAATTTTTAAAGCTTACGGATATTACTAGGGTTATAAGAAAACTTAATATCCCGATTAATATCTAAAGCTTTATTAGTACGACGAATTGTAGGTTTAGAAAATATAATTATATTTAATATAACCAGAATTTTATAACGTTAAATAAAAATATGTTCGAACTTACGTATATTTTGCTTAATCTTACGATCGACGGGCTTGATATTACCAGAACTTAATAATTTATTACTTAATCCGGATTGCTTTTTAATAAATAACTTTTTTATAAAGTTAATTAATTTACCTAGGTTTATATTTTTATGAATAAGTTAGGTATTGCGTAAGTTTAATAACTTGAGGAAATTTATGATAATATTAATTAAAACGACGGGAATAATTATATATATATTTGGGTATATGTTAAATTTTAAAAATGGATATAATTAAAAAGAAGAATTAGTATGGTTTATAAAAAGAAAGTTATAAAAAAAGTATAGGTATAGAAATGATTGCATAATTAATTAAAGAAACGTATCGACAATTATATCCCTTTTTATATAATATCGGATAAAATTATTAGAAATTTTTTTAACGTATACGTTTTTTATAACCAAATTTAGTATATTAACCTTATATATACCTGATTAGTTACGTATATAATTCGGTATTATTTTTAACAAATCTTTGTACTTATATAACTTAATATTTATGACTTATTTATATTTTTATAAATTTGTACTTAAATATAAATATATTTATGTTTATATGTACTTATATATTATATATTACTTTTATTTATTATTATTATTACCTTTAGTTATTATATATCGTTTTAGTTATACCTATATATTTTCATTAACTTAATATTAGTTATAATGTCGTCGTTTAAAATGCGTATTATATAAGGTGAAAACGAAGGATTTAAAAAGTTAAATATAACATATTTTGAAAATCTTAATTAATTTATTTATATATTTATGTAGCATATTAATAATATAAACCGCGTATTATATAAGATATATAATAAAAGCCGTATTTTTATTTTTTATAATATTAATTCCGGAGTTATATTTTAATCGGTTTATTTTTATTATTTTATATAATAAAGGTGGTATTTGTTTATGGCGAAAGGTTACTTTATTTTTTTTATAGTTTAATAAATTTTGGAATAACGTAATATCGGCCGGATTGTAGCAAACCTTAATAATTATGCAAGATGGAAAATACTTACGATTATAATATATTATAATGATTATTTAAATAATCGTTTTAAATATTTTATCCGGAATTATAACCGTTATTTTAAAAGCCGGAAAAGTAATTAATAAAGGTTACGTTATTATTATTTTTAATAAGATAAAAAAATAATCCGGGTTTATAATTTTAAATACGTTTGATTTATTATTTAATTTAATATATTAATTGGTAATAAAAATAAAAGTTATTAAGTTAGTATATTATATATTTAATTAAAAAAATAATCATACTTTTTGATATTTACCCGTTTAAAAAACGTATTAAGTTATTTTTACAGGAATATGAAAAGGTTTGGAAAGATTTAGTATTCGAAACTTTGCCTGTACGTATAACGATTGTTAATATACCGTTTTAAAATATATTTTGGATTTGCGATTTATAAGTCACTTACGCGTTTTATTTTATTATCTGTAACTTAAAACGATAAAATAGGTTTATATTATACGAAAAAAGCGTTATATTAAATAATATAAAGAAAATAATTAAAAGATATCTTGAATTCAAATTAAGGTAAGAAAATATTTTAAGGTTCGTAAGATTATAACTTAATAAACTTTTATTTTTGTTGAGCAATAATAATAAAAATTAGATATGAGTAAAGCTTTAAGTTTTAGCGATAATTAATAGTTAAGTTTAATTTTTCTTGATTAAAAAAACGAAAACTTTAAAAAGTGAATTTTATAAATTACCGTAATTTCGATACTTTTTTTATAGCTTATTCATTTTAAATACGTATTATTAATATAACTTTTTGAATTTACTTTTAAGCCGAAGTATAAGTTTCAACCGGCCGTAAATAATTAACGAATATAAGTAATAATAAAAGGCCGGTATAATATACCGTATAAATAGGGAGGAGATATTTATAAGATAATGGTATAACGACCGGAGCTATATTTTCCTTAAGGTTAACTTAGTTGGCTTAAGTATAAAGCTTTAATTATTAAATAAGAAAAGGAAGATAAGGCATAAAAGGAAAAAAAAAATGTTAAGTAACGTAAAAATTTACCTAAACGTAAAAGACAAAGTCCTGAGTTAAGAAAGCTGGAAAATAAGTTACGTAAGCGGTAATTAAATTAATTAATAAATTTTACATATATTTTATAAAATTGAAAGTTAATTACGTTAAGTTTTTATTTAATTAATTTTTAAAATAAATTAAGGATAATTTTATCTTAAAAAAAGAGTTAAAATGGAGCAGGATATAAGGTTGGATATATGGCCTGATTAATCGGTTAATTAGTACTCCCTATATATTTTTAGCAGTTTTTTTCGCCGAGCGTAACTCCGAAAACATTACCACTTATTATTTATAGTTTTGCTTTAAGATTAGTTTTAATACCAAAATATAGTTACGTTGCCTTTATTATCTCTTAAACTCTGGGCTTATTCGTAATACGCTCTTCGATTATGTATTAATTAAGATTAAATCTTTCCCTTCTAATTTAAAATTTTTAAAGGCGTTTTATAAAATATAATTATATTTATTACTTAATCCAGGCTTTATAATAATTATAAGCTTTAAGTTGGTTATTAACTTTTAAAAAGGTATTAATTTCTTCGTAACGAAATGGAAATTTTTAAAACGAAAACATAAAATAATACTTTTATATTTAAACTCTTTTTATAAATTATATTTAAGGATTTACGTAAAGTAATTACTGATATAAAACTAATTATATATAAACGTAATCGTATAATAAAACGATTTATCGGGAACATAATGTCTTTTATTTATAAAAATACAATAAAAACTTATTTTTATTACTAAGAAAACGTATTAACTTTTTTATCGGGTTTTTAATATATTTTATTAAACTTTACGTTAATAAAAACGAATCGTTATAATATATCCTTAAAAACGTTTTCAAAAATTGTTTTTAAATTAAGTTAATTTATAAAATAAATATAACGATAATTTTATATTTTGGTTTTTGCGACCTTATTACCCTTTTATAATTTTCAATAAATATCCGGAAACGAATTAAATATAATATATATTAGCATATAATTTATTTCGTAAGATTATAACGAAAACTTTTAAGTTTTAAAAGTAACGTTTAATTAAGTTATAAAATTCGTAAAATCTAAATAAGTTTTTTTATAATACTTTAAATTAAGTAAGATTTTAAATAATTTATCCCTTTTTCTTATTTTTTACCAGGGTTTAACTTACTTATCGGTAAATAACGTAAATCTTTTAATATTTAAGCTTATTAAGGCCGTATAATCTGTAAGTATTAAAACTTTCGAAATTTTTATAATAAAGGTATTATTAAACCTTATAAAACCTAACCCGGAAAGTATATATAAAGACGTTATTACGTTATCGTCGAAAGCGTATAATATAACATTTAATTATTAAACTTTACGATTTAATTATAAACGCCGTTATTTTTTCGTAAAAGTTTTTTATAAGCATTATTACTTTTTTTTAAATGGTCGTTTTCGTTATTTAATATTTAAACTTCCTTTTTATATTTATTAAGCCGCCGTTTAAACCGTAATAAAATAAGCTTAGGTTTTAAAGTTTAAAAAAGCTTAATAGCCGGAATAACCGGTTTATCGTTATAAAAAATTATCGTTATATCGCTTATTCCTTACGGTTTAATCGAAATAAGGAAGTTTTAATTTGTTAAATATGTTAAGATCAAAATAAAAGGAACAATACGGGTATGTAAATAACTAGTCTGAAACTTGCCTTTCTTTTTTAAGAGGAGAACGAGCAACTAGCTATATGGCGACTATTCCGCAAAGGTATCGTAATAATTGCGTAGTGGTGATACTTAGTAGGGCTAGCGTTCTCTCAGTAACGCGCATAATCCTTTACACTCCCTTAGCCCCTGATAAAAGGTAAGTCGCGTTTCTTTTTTTAGTTGGCTTTAAGGTAACCTGGCTTCTAAATAAAGTGTTCGTTTTTTTTATCGTTTTTTAAATTATCGATTATCGATTTTTACGACTTCGGCAATATATTTGTTAAGGATTATAATTCGGTTTTTTTTTAACCAGTTCGTTTTTAAGGTTTTATTTTTTTTATTTTTATAAAATATATCAATTCTGGTATTATTTCTATTACTTTTGTATCCGCCTTTAATAATTAAACTTTTAAATATTATAATATATTTAAACGTTAATTTTTTTAATCGTAATTAAAAGAGTTTTTGGGTTATATTTCGTTTTTTGTCCGGATTAATAAAGTTATTTCGGAACTTATTTTCGAAATTAATATAATGTTTAAAGATTTCGTTAATAATTTTTTATCGGATTTTTTAACCTGCAAATAGTTTCGTATAATAAGTTCGAATTATTTTACGGCGTTTTTAATAAGGCAGGTTATTATAACAAGAATTTAATTTAGCGAGTTTTTTAGTTTTCAAAATCGAAAGTACGTTTTAATATCAATAAAAAATATTTTAACATTTCTTTTTATAAAATTCGAACTTTTTAACTTTAATTTTGGTAATCGTTATAATTAATACTTAAGTTTTAGGTTAATTTTAAACTGTTTAACCTTATTTTTAAGTCCGATAATTTCTGCTTAAAGTTGCTATATAACGCTATTTACAATATTTATCGATATAATAATAATATTAAATATTATTTAAAGTTTAACGGTAATATTAAATAAAAGCTTACGACGTATAACGGTTATAAACTTAATTAATGATTAAATTTAATTATACGGTTTTAATTAATAATAATATCATCAGAATTTAAATAATAATAAATAATTATAAATAATTGGGATAATTAATTATTATTATAAATTAATCTTATTTAAGTTAGAAAAATAACGAATGTATATACTTTAATCAAGATCCGTCTAAATCCGTTTATTCTTTCGGATTTATACCGTATAAATAAACTAAATCCTTATAAATCCGGAAATCATTTCGGATTTATAGCTTCTGAATATATAGATCCCCTTGGATCTAGGGATCTATTTGGATTTATCTTACATAACTTAAAGTTTTGCGACGGAAACAATCTTTTCAACCTTCGACTGTCTGCTAATAAGCCAAGCTTGGTTGGTTATAACATATTATAATAACCTATTTTATTAAAAATGCCGCAAATTGATTTAAGCTTATTATATAAAATTATTAAAAAGGTTTTCGAATATTATATTAATTTCGAAAATAAGTTCCGAAATATTTTATTAATGCTAATAAAAAACGAAACGCATTTTAAAAATTTTTTTAATTCCGGTTAAGAAAATTAAGGTTTCAATATATTATTACATTTAAAAGTTAAATTATTAAAACAGGATATAAAAAGGATAAAAATAATATTATATTCGATATATTTTATAAGAAATTAAAATAAGACGTTAAAAATAAATTAATTAAAAAACCCGGATTATAACCCTTAATAAGTATATTGCCGAAACCGTTAAAATCGATAACCGATAGTTTAAAAAAAAAGAAAAAGAGATATTTTATTTCGAAACTAGGTTATTTTAAAGTTAATTAAGGAAAAAAACGTAATTTATTTTTAATCTTTTATAGTACTTATTTAAAATTTATAAAGTTAAGAATTATTTAATTTAAAAAAGGCTTAATTATTAGCTATAATTATAAAAAATAAGAATATATTAACGTGGTACATAAACGCGTAATATATAACCGCTGGTAATTTTTTTTTAATTATTTTAATTCTGTATTTTTAATTGTTTATTTTTTAATATTAGTATTATAAAACGTTTTATAAAAAACTATAAATGAACCTAGTTATTTAAACTAAAAGGCGAAACTCGAAATTTAGTTATTAAAAGTTTGATTTTTTATCTTAATATACCGTTTTACCGGTAAATACGTCTAAACCGATATTGTTTTTAATTTGCGAAAATTAATGCCGACCGAAAAGAAATTAATTATCGCTTAAAATTTTAATTTATATATATAAGTAGTTTTTATTCGGTTTTAATATTTTAAAGATATAATTAATATATTACTTATTTAATGGAAGCTCGGGCTTTCAAGGACCCTGTCGAACCCGCCAGCGGGCATAAGGTTCACCAGGGTCGAAGCTTATCGGCAACCACGCATGTGAGCCTCCTAAGCCGACATCAGTCGAGAAATTGCGTGCTTACGGGGGCCCAGCAGTCGGCTTCAGAGTGAGGCTCTATGGGACCGAGGTATTAATTTATCCTAACCGTAAAACTATTGATCAGTTATCGTGTTCGAAGATACTGGGTATAGTATTTATCGTGCAAATTATATCGTGTAATAATTTTCTGTGTATTTGGCTCAGCCTGGAAAACAAGGCTTGAACCCATTCGACCTTGTATATTACTTATTTAACGTATTACGGAACGTGTTGGAATTAATTAAGCGTCGAACTTTATTAAACGGTAAAAAGATTTAAACGCGTTTAAATCGGAAAATTGATTATTAACGGGTTTTATTTAAAGATTTAAAAATATTTTATAAATAATTCGAATTTATTCGGGTTATAATTATAAAATATAATATCGTAAAAAGGATATTTATAACTTTAATAAAAGTAAATTTTTAAAAAGGTTTTTTATAATAACGGATATGGTAATTATTAATGCCAAAAAACGTGGAAAATTTAAATAAGCGTAATAAAGAAATAAAAAATAGGTTATAATTATTTAAGTTATTAATTTTTAAAATTAGATTGTACCGTTATTTATTAATATAGCAGGGAAAAATTAGTTAAGGTTTTGGTATCGTAATAATTTATTATTAATAATTAATTGCAAAATTGTATTAACTAATAATGATTAAATAATAAATAAATTAGGTTTTAAATAAATTACAATTTTAATAAATATATTTAAACGCGTAAGAAAAGTTCGAAACGTTTTTTTATCTTCGACGGTTACGGAAGTTATTATTCGATAAAATTCGAAAAATATTACGATAATTACGATATTATTACGTTTTGTATAGCCGCGTATTCCTTGTATCGGTTTTAATTTTTTAATATATTTTGCTTTTTTATTTTAAAACGGGCTTATTAATTATATATCGAAACTTTAATACGACGTTATTATATTTATATTGCCAAAAAGATTTATTTTACCGACTGTTATAACGTATTTAAAGTTATTATAATGTCCGATAATATTAAATCTGAATTTACGAAAGTTAATTTTATTTTATTCGATTTTAATAACGTTTTTTCCGAGGTCAAAATTCCTTTAGTTATATTTACGCCAACCGTTTTTCTATTAACCTTTGCCGGTTTTATTCTACCTTCCGTAAAAACCTTTAAAAAAATTTATAAAGTAATAAAATAAAGACGATATTTATAAAAAAAGATTAAAAATTATTAAGGTAACTTGCCAACAAAAATACTTAAATCGGTTAATTTTATAATAAAAGATTATATATTGTTATTATATAAAGCTACTTTTTTCCGGAAAAATAACGCTTAATTACGCAAAACGAATTATATATTAAGGAAACGTCGGAAAACCAAAAACAAACGTTTTTTTAAAAAAAGGAATATTTACTATATAAAAAAATTTAACCTTTTTGGCCGAAAAGAAAAGGTAATAAAAAAATACAATTAACAACATATAAAAATAATCGTTACGAAAAGGTTAAAACTAAAAAACGGAAATATAACGTTTACGGTAAGCCCGGATATAATACGCGTATTTATAAAAAAGTTATAAATACGTTTAACAAAAAGAAATCCTATTATTTTTAATTAATACGATATATTATTATTAAGTTATTTAAATCTATTATTACGAAATGCCAAAAGTGTTGGGCTTGCTTATGTGTTGCGCTCGCTTATATAGCACGTTATACCAAATTATAAAAGTTAAAAGCAGTTATAATAGTAAATTCTAGCTTTTAAAGTTTAATACCGAAAGAAAACCAGCGATAAAAAAACGATTAATATAATTCGGATCCGAAATAATTATAATCCTTTATCAGAAATATAATAAAATAAAAAAAGTTAAAAATTTATTTTAAGTAATAATTAAAAAAGTTATTTTTATTAAATTAATGATTATAAAATAGCTTTAAAAATAAAAATAAAAATAAAAATGGAAGAAAATTAAAACCCATAATTTATTTTCTTAATTTTAATGACGATAATAAAAACACGATTAGGTAATATTTAACGTTTAAAAAAGGAATACCGAAAATAAAATAAGGATTTATGTTTAAAAAAGCCCGAGCGATACAGAAGGCTTTATACCGTTAATTATAAACGACCTTAATACGGAATGTACGAAAACTATAAAAAATATATCGTATAACGGATTATAAAAATATAATGATAAGGTTTTAATTTTAATAATTAAGTATATAATAACCTAAAAACCTAAGAATGGTATCGATATTTGCAAAAATAATAACTTAAAACGAAATCGATTAATTAGTAGCATTTAAAACTTAGCTGAGAAGCAAAGATTACCTTATAAAGAACCTTTTTTATTACGATTAATACGATTATTAAATATAAAAAATGTTAATTTAGAGGATACTACAAATATAATACTAAAAAATAATTACGAGTTTATAATTCCAGTTAACGTTTATTAAAAAAACTAATAAAACGATACGTTTTTTAAGAAACAAATTTAATTATTTTCTTTTTATAAAAACGAAATTTTAAAATTGATTTATATTATTAAGATATTATGATTAAAAAAGGTTAAAAAAATTAGTCTTTTCGAAGAAAAAATAGTTGGCGTCGTTATTAAAAATGTCCACATTAAATAATTTAACAAAAAATGAGACTTTAAATATATTAATTTATTCAAAATTATTAACAACATTTTAAAAAATAATTACATGTTAAAGTTATTATCGAAAGTTAAGTTTTATTTAATTTTTATATTGTTTTATTCGAATTAATAACGGATATAATTAAAGTGAACATAAAGCGAAAGAAAAAGGTATAAAAACGTATTAATTTACAGAATAAAAGAAATACTGGATATACGGAAATAAAGCGGATTTATTTAATACTTAATTATATAAAAAATTACTTAAATTCCGAAAAAATATGAAAATCCGTAAAACATTTTATAAACGTTTAACGCTTTTTAAGGAACTTTTATTAATAACGCCGGAATTATTAAAGTTAAAATTCCAGTTTACGTTATTTAACGGTATTTAATCAATTCCTTAAGGTTCCAAATTAATCGGCTATTTTGCAGTTTAAATAACTTACGCGGTTCGCGTAACCGTTTCGGGTTTTAATTTTTCCTAATTTTTTAATTCGTTCAGAAATTAAAGCCCGTAATTTATTATTTCGATACCTTTAATACGAAGATATTCTCGATATTAACGTAATTATTAAAAACAAATAATTATTTTTTATTTAAAATTTCTTTACATCTTATACGTTCCAACTTTTAAATAATATTACGTAAAAAGTTAAAAAGCGCGCTTATATTATTGCAACTCCGTTTTTCAAGAATATAGTTTTTAAAACGGACCGCGTTTTCTTTTATAACGTATTTTATTTTATTTTTAAAATATAAAAAATAAAATATAACCTCGAAACTTTTTCGTTAAATAAAAAAAGTTAAAAACTTTCGTTCTTTATCTTAATCGAGACGTTGATAAAATTTCTGCTCTTTAATACGGTTAAATATAACGAATACAAACCTTAAAAAATAATATATAAATAAGGAAGTTATTTAGCGAATAAACGTAATAAACAATGAATTTTTGAAAGCAAAAATTTTAAAAAAGGGGAAATCGTATTATAATTAATTAAGTTTAACTTATTAGTAAAGGGTCGAAAATTATAAACAAAGATTTTAACGTAAAACTTTAAATTACATAGTATAGATTTAAATAAATCCTCGGATTGAAAAGAATTTATATATTTAAACGATATAAATCTAAAAGTATTTCTGGATTTATAAAGATCTAGTTTACTTATACGGTATAAATTCGAAAAAATAAACGAATTTAAACGGATCTTAATTAAGATATATATGTTCGTTATTTCTATAACTTAAATAGCACTAGCTTGTAATAATAATTAATTACCCAGATTACCTACGGTTATCTGTTATTATTATACGTAACTATTACCTTATTATTCACATTTCTACGATATTACTACCAACATAAACCGTACGACTAGGTTTAATAATTAGTTAAGCCTATAACCGTGACAAATCTGTCCATAGAATATATATGTTCCGATTAAAGGAAATCTTTCCGTATATAGGGTGCTAGCGCACCTTTTACTAATTAACACACCTCTTTAACGCATTAACGTAATTACGACGTTAACCGTTATACTTTATTACTTTTTAAAATTATAACTTTTTATTTTAGTTATTTTCCGATTATTAAATTCTTTAAATGAACTTATTTTTTAAATAATATTTAAAAGTATTTCTCGATAACTTAAAATTTACGTATTATTAATTAAGTGTAATAATTTTTAAAAATATTTTCAACGCGTTATTAATAAAAGCTTTACTAATGTATTGATTAATATATAATTCGTAAACGTATAATTTAATTTAATAAATTTTTAAATAAAGTTTATAATTAATAATTATATATATTTATGTCTATTAATTTCGTTTGTAATAAAATGGCAACAGTATTATTTAAACTTATTATTTCTTAATTACCGTGTTATATTCTTAATAATTGTATAAATAAAATTAGCCTTTAAAACTTTATTTAAATAAAAAATAAATACAATATCTTTATCGTTTAAGTAGGAAATGAAAATTTTATTTCGGTTATAGAAATAATTATGATATTTTATTTAGTTTCTTATTATCTTTATTAGGTTTTTTTTTACAAAATTATATAATGTAAATTTAAAATCTGTTAGTTTTTGTATTATTTGTAAAAAAGATATTATTTTAAATTTTTAACGCATTTGGTTTTAGTATTAAATCGTTAGTATTTTAGTACCGAATAGATATGATATAATTTAATTAGCAACTTTATAATATACAGTATTTACATTTAAATTAAATTAAAGCAATAGAAATATTAGAAAAGTTATATTAGGTTATATATTAATTATTAAGTATATAATAAAACAAACTCTTTTTTATATTTATTAATTGAACAAAAACAAGTAAGATTAAAATCACCTAATAATTTAATAGCCGTTATTAACGTATTTATAAAGCTAACTAAACTCATTAAAACTTTAAATTAATTAATTAAATTATTAAGTTAAATTTGAACAATTTTTTTTAGTTTTATATTTAATTATTTTACTATTAAGAAAATATTCAAAACCGTTTTTTATAAAAGTATACCGTTCGAAGATATGGGTATAGTGTCTATCCTACAAACTACATCGTGTTATAATTTTCTGTGTATTTGGCTCAGCCTGGGAAATAAGGCTTAAACCCGTTCGACCTTAAATAAAAGTATAGCGTTCTCGTCTTTACTAAATCAATGAATGAATAAAATTTTGGTTCTTTATATTCAACCATAATAATATCGTTAAAAGGAAAGAAACATATTTTAAAAAATAAAGTATTATAGTTCGTAAATAACCAGCTGAAATTTGAAATTTTTAACCGTTTAAATAAAATGTTTTTACTATTATAAAGGCAGTTTTTTTAATTTATATAGGGCCTTTTAAGTTAAACAATTTTTATTTCGTTAAAGATATTTTCAACGCGTTTCTATATATATTTTATAAAATAAATTAATATTAACGAAAATATTAACAACGTTATACTATTTCAATTTCAAATTAAATTTAACCGTTACAACATATTAACGTTTTAAACCGTTTTATATTTAAAGTAAATACGTTAATATTATTATAAAAACTCTTAATTATTAATTGCTTTATATAACGAAACGTACTTTATATTCTTACACTTCATTATTTTTATTAAATCTTTCAGTAAATATTTAAATATATTGAGATTTGTTTCTTGAATTAAAAGATACCTTAACGATTTTCTAAAATTGCATTTTTTTATAATTTTGTTAATAAACCTTTTTAATTTAACGAAATAAATTTTTTAACTGGATTATATTTAGTATTTTATACTTTTACGGCGGTGACGGTAAGCTGAGTTTATATATCTTATTTTACGATTGCCAGATTTTATTATATTTTATAGTTATCAAGTTTTTAACATTAAGGTAATATATACTTCTGATACTCTTTTTTAAATTTCCGTAATTTACGAACCGATTATTAATTATACTTATAAAATAAGTTAATTGTTTAACGTTTAACGCAATTCTTTATATTTTATAATTATTTCAACAATATTTTTATTCGACGAAATATATGCGAAGTTTATATTTTTAATCCGTAAAAACGCGTATCTTGAAAACTTTAACAATTATTTAAAATATAGTTGTTTTGTTGTTAAATTTTACGATTGTAAAACTAACATTTTTTGAATTAACGGGTTCTACATTTAATAAAGATCCGTAAACCCGTAATTAAAAAAGATCAATTTTAAAATATAAAATTTTAAAAACTTCTTTTACAGCCGTAATTATTATAATATAAATTATATAGCTATTGAATTGGGACGGAGAAATTCGGTCCTGATCAGTGCGTAATCGAAGAGCGTGTCACGAATAAGCCCAGGGTTTAAAAGATAATAAAGGTAACGTAGCTATATTTTGATGTTAAAACCAGTTTAAAAGCAAAATTATAAATAATAAGTGGTAATAATATCGGGGTTGCGCCCGGCGAAAAAAACCGCTAAAAATATATAATGGGTGCTAATTAATCAATTAATAAGGCCATATATCCGACCTTATACCCTGCTTTATTTTAACTCTTTTTCCTTAAAATAAAATTATTTTTAATTTATTTTAAAAAATAATTAAATAAAAGTTTAACGTAATTAATTCCTAACTTTATAAAATATATATATAATTTATTAATTAATTTAATTACCGTTTACGCGGTTTATTTTCTTACTGTTTTAATTTCGGATTTCGTTTTTTATGTTTAATTAAATTTTTACGTGATTTAATTTTCTTTTTTTCCTCTTATACCTTATCTTTCTTTTCCTGTTTAACGAATAAGGCCTTATATTTGGGGTAACCTGGTTAACCTTAAGGAAAATATGGCTTCGGTCGTTATACTATTATTTTATAAATATTTTTTACATATTTATACGGTATATTATACCGGCCTTCTATTATTATTTATGTTCGTTGATTATTTACGGCCGGTCGAAGTTTGTATTTTGGTTCGAAGGTAGGTTTAAGGGGTTATGTCGGTAATATATGTTTGGAATAAATAGGCTGTAAGAAAGGTATCGAAGTTACGGTAATTCGTAAAGTTAACTTTTTAAAATTTTTTTCTTTTTTGTAATTAAGGGGAATTAAACTTAATTATTAATTATTTTTAGGATTTAAAGCTTTATTAATATTTAACTTTTTATTATTATCGTTAAATAAAGATAAAAACTTCTTAGGTTACAATTTAACTGATTTTAAAACGTTTTTTTATTTTAATTTAAATTTAAGGTATTTTCTAATTTTTTTTTTAACATAACGCCTTTTTTATATAATACAAACCTATTTTATGGTTTTAAAATGCGGGCAATAAAGTAAAATACGTAAGTAATTTATAAACAGTAAATTTCAAATATATTTTAAAACGCTATATTAATAATTATGATACGTACCGGCGGGTTTCCGCCTGTTAAATTTTTTTAAGCTTTTTGATATTTTTGCAAAAGTAATTTAATACGTTTTTCGGACGGATAAATATTAAAAAGTACGATCTTTTTTTTTAATTAAATATATAATATATTAATTTAATAATCTTCTTTTTATTACCGATTAATATTTTGAACTAAATAATAAACTAAAAGTATTCCGGATTAAAAGCCCGAACTGCTTTTTTTATTTTATTGGAAATAATAATAATTTAACCTTTATTAATTACCTTTCCGGCTGTTAAAATAACGGTTATAATTCTGGATAAAGTATTTATAACGATTATTTAAATAATTGCTATAATATATTATAATCGTAAATATTTTTTATTTTGTATAATTATTAAGCTTTATTATAATCCGGCGGATACTACCTTATTGTAAAATTTATCAAATTATAAAAAAAAAATAGCTTTTTATTATAAACAGGTATTACCTTTATTATATAAGGTAATAAAAATAAACCGATTAAAGTATAATTCCAGGGTTAATATTATAAACGCATAAAAATTACGGCTTTTATTATATATCTTATATAATACGCGGTTTATATTATCGATATTTTATATAAGTATATTAATAAGTCAATTAAGATCTTTAAAATATAATATCTTTAATTTCTTTAATTTTTTACTTTTATTTTCTATAATATACTTTTTAAACGATAATAGTATAATTAATATTAAGCTAATTAGGGTATATAGGTACGATTAAGATAATTTATAATAACTAACGGTAATAATAATAATAAGTAAAGGTAATATAGAATATATAAATACATTTATATCTAAATATAAGTATATAATAATATAGATAGGTTATAAGTATTAAATTATATAAATGCCAGAATTCGTTAGAAAATAATACCGAATTATATATATAACTAATTAAATATATATAATGTTAATATATTAAATTTTGTTATAAAAAACGTATATACCGAAAAAACTTCTAATAATTTTATCCGATATTATATAAAAAGGAATATAATCATCGGTACGTTTCTTTCATTAATTATGCAATTATTTTTGTACTTATATTTTTATTATAACTTTTTTTTTATAAACTATACTAACTTTTTTTTTCCGGCTACATTTATTTTTAAAACTTAATATATACCCAAAATATATACATAATTATTCCCGTCGTTTTAATTAATTTATTATAAGTTTTCGCAAGTTATTAAACTTATATAATACCTAGGGTTTTTATAAAAATATAAACCTAGATAAATTTGTTAACCTTATAAAAAGGTTATTTATTAAAAAGTAATCCGGACCAAATAATAAATTATTAGGTTTTAATAATATTAAGCCCGTCGATTATAAGGTTAAGTAAAATATACGTAAATTCGAATATATTTTTGCTTAACGTCGTAAAGTTTTAATTATATTAAATATAATTATATTTTTAAAAATATAACTTATCGTACCGATAAAACTTTAATTATTAATTAAGGTATTAAACCTTTATATAACTTTAATAATATCCGCAAGCTTTGAAATTTAATATATTGCCGGGTATTTATTTATAAATTAACCTTTTTTTAAATACAGATTTAGTAATGTAATATTTAATTAGGATAATTTGCTACTTAAAATATCGGTTATAAATAATTTATAATTCTTTAAATCTTAACCTTTTTGATATATATTACCGTTAATCGAAATAATAAAAATTTTATTACCCAGCCTAATCCTAGGTATTATTAAGCAAATAACCGGTTACCGTTAATTAGTATCGGTTATACCTTTACCTTTTAAAATATTTTAACTTTATAATATTATTTCGGGATCTTTATTAACGGCATTGATTATTTTAGCAAGTCCGCGTATTATTAATCGGGTTTTTAAGTTATTTTTAAGTATTAAAGTATTATATTTTTTAAATTTTTAAATCGGGTATTAATAGAAGTTAACTTAATTTTAAAATAACTAAAATATTATATATTACGTAACGTTTAAACATATTAAGCTAAATATTTTTTTCTTTATAACATTTTCAACGAATTTTTATTAATTAATATAAAATATTTAAAGTTATATTTATTAACTTGGTCGGCGGTTTAGCTACTAGTCGGTATATATAATAACGACTCGAAAGCGAAAACTTTTAAGCAACCGCAAATACTTAATTTAATATAATCGCCATATTTCAAAACGAAAAGAAAAAGTTATTATTTTATTTGATATACGCTAAAATATTTCGTATCGAACTTATAAATCTTTTTATATTTTTATTTGATAAAGGTTTTCCGTATGTTATTAATTTATCTATTTAAGTTTTCGAGATATTTAATATTATTCCGTACGAATTATATAAATGACGAGATAAAATATTACAGTAACATAATTAATATAATATATATTCATTTTTTAAATATTAATCGATTTTAGGATTTTATAAAGGATTTCATAATAATTATATCGGGTTTATTAAAAGTTATAATTATACCTTTCGAATAATCGGTTCGAAAATTTTAAAGCGAATTATAAACGGTTATTATAAATTAAAAAAGATATTCGTAATAATATTTGGCCGATTATAAAAATATTCGATAAAAATTAATTCCGGAATAAAATTAAAAAGTATATTTTAAATCCTTAATACCGGATAAATATAATTAAACGTATTAATTATAAATAAAATATAGTAAATATTTTATAAAATAATAATAAGTAAGGTAATAATAAAATATAATAAAGCTTTTATATTTTAATTTTTATAATTAATTTCGTTAATTTTTTCCCTTTTTTTTAATGCGTTTAATTTTGGTATATTATTATTATTATTTAGGATTACGTAATTTTTAAATTAATTATTAGGTATTTATATCTTTATATTTATTTTTATAAGTTTTAAAATTTTAAGTTATTAATTTTTTTAATAATTTAATATTAATAATATTTAAGGTATTTAACCTTTTATCGCTAAGTTAATCGGTAAATAATTTCGTTTAATTATTTTCTTTAAAAATTAATTAGTTTTTAATATTTTTTTTTTATAAATTATTTTGATTTATTAATAAAAAAAGAATTTTTATAATTTCGTTTTATTAATTTTTTTTAATCGTAGATATTTAAATTAATAATATTATTAATTAAATACGGGTTGATTCAGTAATATTTAAATTTTATATCTTTGGATATATTTATATATCGAGGCGTATTATATAATAATATTAGATCGTTTACTTTTAAAATTTTATTTTTTATTTTATTTTTATTTTTATTAATTTATTAATTTAGCAGCTTTATAACATTAATTAGCAATAATTTTGGTAATTTTAATTACGTTTTTAACTTTTTTTTTAAAAGCGGCATCCTTTAAGTAATTAAATTTTTTCGGGGTATTAAAATTTTATGTTATAACTTCTTTTATCGGCAAAATTATTTTAAGCGGTAAAAGTACTTTTTATTCGTACAGTAATTTATACGGGTTTAAGCCGTAACGTTTTATAATGATATTATCGGCAAAAATTATCTAAAGTAAAAACTTAACTTATTCTTCATCGGTATTATTTATATATTATCCGGTTAAAAAAATTAATTTAGTTATAAAATTACCGGAAATAACCTGCTAATTAAATAAAAGCTTAAATAATTATAATATTTAAAATTAACGGATAACGGTTTTTTAATTAAATTTTTTAAATTATAAAAATAAAAGTATTATTTAATTTAATAACCTTTTAATTTTGGCCAAGTTTTTACCGGTAATTAAACTTTTAGCCCGATATTTGTTAAACGGGTACGTTAATTTTAAAGTTTAAAAAAACGTTTATTATTATAACCGTATTATAAAAAAGATTAATAAATAATATCAAATTTTTCGACGATAATAAAAAAACCCCGAAAATAGTTTTATTTTACTATTCGTATTCATTATTTTATTAAACGTATTAAATAAATAAAAAATATTAAATATATATAATATAAAATTAATTATTTTCGTTATAAAAATTATTAAAAATAACCTAATTACCGCCTTATTAACGAATAAATTAGAAATTAATTTTTATATAAAACGATAAAATAAATTCTTATTATTTTAAAAAAAAAATTTAAAAATAAAAATTTAAATATTATAATTTTAATTATTTTATAAAAATGGAAAATATATAACGGCTAAAAAATTCATTTTCCAGAAAATAAGGATCCGGAATACGTAAAACAAATCTAGAAATTTTTATTAAAATCTTTCGCTTACTTAAAAAGATTTTTTTTAAAAAAAGATTTAATATTTTTTTTAAATTTCCGACCCGGCCATAACGTAATTTTGAAACTTAACCGGCCGATATCCGTTTTTAAACTTTTAATTTACCGGATATCCGGTTACTATTTTCGTTTAAAAAAATTAAAAATAAATTATTAAAAATAAATGTTATCGAATTATATATATATAAAAAATACCGCTTTAATTTTGTTTACCTTAAAATTATATTTATCGAAACGTTAATTTTATATTAATTACCGTTAAAAAAATTAATATTTAAAAAAATTATTTTATATTAACTTTTTTATTTAACGGTATTATATTTAATTATTAAAACGTTAAACGTTTTGTTAAAATCGATATTATTTAAATATTTTATAAATTTTATATCGTTATTAAATCGGAATATTTAATAATATTTAAAATTTATTAAAAAATGTTTTAATAAAAAATATTTTTATTTAATAATAATCGTTTATTAATACCTAATTATATAAATTTCTCGACTATTACGTAAATGTTTACGTTAATAACGTATTAATTTATTTTAATTTTAAAAAATTATTAAAAATATTATAAAAAAATTATTTACTGGTTATATAAATTAATTTTTGACAAAATATAAAAAAGTTCCGTTTTAATATTAAAAAATCGGATTACTTTAATATCGTTATAAAATTAAAAATAAATATTTTTATTAATTTAATTAAAATTAAAATAATTTAAAAATAAAAGTTTAAAAATTTTAATAATTATATGGTAATCCGTTTATTTATAAAATTTTATAATTACGTATAAATATTTTGTTATTATAAAGACGGCATAATTAAATTATTAAACTGTTTATTAAATAAAATACGTTTTCCGTAATAAAATCCGAATAAAAACGGATTTTCAAAAAAATAAAACGGCTTATTTACGAAACTTTAATCTTTATTTTTATTTAATTTAATTAACCGATTAAAGTAAAAATAAACGGATGCCGTAACGTAATTAAAGCTATTATTTAATAATAATAATAAAATAATAATTAAAATTTTATAAAATATTTTTTAAAAATTATAACTTTGATAAAAAAAAAGCGTATTTTTTTTAAAACCGAAAGTTATTTGTTATAATCCAAACCTTTAAATATTATTATCCGGAATTTTAAAAATATAAACTTTTTATTATAATTAATTATTAAACTTTATTATATTTTACGAATAAACACGTTTTTTCTTTTTTTTTATCTATTAAATCCGATAAATTAATCTTTTTAAAATTTTAATATTACTTTTTAATATCGATTTAACAAAAAGAATATCGCCGCGGATACTTTATTCCGGAAAACGGTTAATTTATTTATAATTAAAATCAAGAAAAAAAAAATTTTTACCTTAATTTTATTAAAATAATTAAACTTTTTTATTATCGTTACTAATGAAATACCGATTAAGATACGAATCGAAAATATCCCGTAAAATATTAACTTAATTAATTTTATTTATTATAAAACGAAATATACAATTTAAATAAAAAAATTATAAATTAATAATATTCGAAAGAATAATTAATAATCGTATCTTTTTCCGTACCGTATTTATCCGCGAAATTTACGTATCTAAAATATTTACGTATTTTAACCAAAACAAAATAATTAAAATGTTAATACGGCAATATACCAGGTTTCGGCTTAAAACATAATATCTGATAATATATCCGGAATTATTACGATTACCGTTAAAATGAAACGTTTCGAAACAAAACCTTAAAATTTTTTTTCCTTTTTTTTATTCCGAATAATATTTAAAATTACGTTATCGTTAACGGAAAAAATATACCGAAAAACCGTTACGGTTATAATTATATATAAACATTTATTAATAAATTTGATAAAATTATAATAATCTTATTAAATAAAAATTTTAATATTATTAAAACCTTAATTAATTAATATTATTAATATTTATATCGTGTTTTTAAAATATCCGTCA